>BHFT01032462.1:0-17137 GCA_004320025.1 Laticauda laticaudata | reverse complement strand
CTCCTCCTCCCTGGACACCAATCTCTCTTCTAGCACTGATGATGTTTCCTAGCTGGATAATGAAACATCTGTAAGAAAGCAAGCTGAGGGAGTACCAAGGACCCCACAGTCCTCCTCCTCCTCTTCCTTGCTCCACATGGACCCATGAATAATTGCCAGAAAGCCAGAAGTTGCAATTCATTTGGTCGCACCCATCATTTTCCCTCCTTCCTCTTTACCACAAAGCCAAATAAAAATCAGCTTGTGTTTTATTTTTTGTAAATAAAACATAAACCTGACAGATGCTGCAGTCGCCGCTCGCTCCATTACGAAGAAAAGAATACTGTGGTTAAATGACATGGTATTTAAGCAACAGCAGTTGTCTCTATGTAAAACTCAAGATTTGGATAATTAACTCCATTTTTAAAAAAAATCCTGCACAAAAACGACTCCCACAAAGCAGAATTTCCCCCCCCCAAAGAAATGTCTTCCAGCCTCTTCATTTGCCAGTCAATTATATCAATTAAGCAGGAACAATTATTAAAGATAACAGTTCTGCGGCCTGTTAAACACTGACTTGCACAGATGTTCCTGCTAAGATAACCAAATAGGCCATGTGTGGAAACAGACCCAGGAAAAATCGGGATGCTTATTATAACATCTGTCTCTCTCCCTTTTAATGACCCAAAGAGGTGTGGCACCAAGGCAACACAGTCAGACAATCAGTACGAGTCCCTTTATTAGCTCCAACTTTGTCCCCAGTCTCCTGGTTACCTTCTGGGCTGGAGAAAAACTCCCAGGAACAGCCATTGGCTGCAGAGAATCAAGTCCAAAAACGTGGTTCTCTATATCTTCTATATATATATCTTATAAGTTCCATCAACGCTAAATTAAGTCGTACGAATCTAGCAACTGCAGTCCAAGGTAGCAAGAGATTCCAAGATATGAAGGAAAACGGACAGTTAAGGTATCAAACAATGGTATGGAGGATGCCCTGGATGAATCCACAGATAAGCAAAAAATCATCAGCAAACATAAAACTCACGTTTTCGGGGGCCTGGTTCCTATTAAGTCTTACTGCACTTCCTAGCTTCGCCATCTCTTTTTAAACTCTACTCTACAGCTGTGGCTATATGACGGAGATCAGGGCCCTGGTCCTTCCCTTGTTAAGCCAGGCAACTCCCCTGTTCGCTCAAGCCTTCTCATTTCTCTTCCCTGCGCTGTCTCTGGTATGTAAGAGGGAAGGAAAGTTGGTTCCTGGGTCTTCCTCTGAACACTCTCCCTTGTGTCTCAATAATTACTCGAGTCTTGCCCTGTCTGCCCAGCCGTACTTTCGCTCCGCCCAGTTTTCGCTACCCAGCCAACGGAGCCCACTTCCCGCTCCCTGTTGGGCTCCTTTCGTCTCCGTCACTTTTTTCACGCCGCACCGGTTGGATTACACTTTGAGATGGTCAGCTAAGTGAAGACTTTCACCCAATCTATGCTCCCTCTCTTTGGTGCACGGAAGAAGAACAATACAGGCTAGTCATCCACTTCCTTTATGGGAGGGTCGAGGAACGTAGCCGTCGCAATTTCAGTTGCGCTACAGAGAGAGACGAGTCGCTCAGTGAAATTTCCCCCCCCCCCCCCATGTTACGACCTTTCTTGCCACAGTCGTTAAACAAATCCCTGGAAGTCAGTAAAGCCAATCCGGCTTCCCCATTGACTTGCCTCGTCAGAATGACCGTCACAAATGTGAGTTAATTGCCAAGCATTTGAATTTGGATCAGGTGACCCTGGGGAAATGCTGCAACGGTCGTAAGTCTGAAAAATGGTCTTAAATCTCTCCATCAAAGCTGTCATAGCTTTGAACGGTCACTAAACGAACTCTGCCAGATGGAGAACTACCTGTAATAGGTTATGTCATAGGCCTAAATTTGCTCTGGCTTCTTTTTGACTGAGCAGGGACTGTCTTTACCTATTCAGTTATAGCTGTGTGCAAAAGTCCTGCACGCTTTACAGTTTATAGTTTATGACATTTCTTGGATAGGCCATTGATTTTATGATATTTTATGCTAACTGCTATGCAAATATTGTTATATTTAAATAAATACCGCTGGTTTTTAAGTGAAAAGCAGAAGCTTTTTGCAATTTGGTGCTGTTTGGATGGGGGTTGTAAATTTTCTGGCATGCTTACAATGCATGCCTACAATGACTATGAAAACAGATTTACTGATGCATACCCACATGTGGCATAGGTGTTGCAATTACTAAGGCCGATACTAGTGTTTTGTAAACATTTTTTATTGTTTGTGGCCCTGAAAAGGACCATTTAGGTAACCAAACATGGTTACTTATATGACATTGGCCAGCCCTTATTGCTATAGGTATTGTCCCCTCTGCAAAGGTCAGGGGCGAAATTCACAGTCTCACCTGCCGTTCCTGTGAACCTGCTAAATGCCAACTTTACACCTTGCCTTCTGACCAGTGCGGACAGAAGGCAAGGTGTAGGCCAGCATGTCTGTGAAAGTCCGTGGTGTGCACGCTGGCTCCGTCGTCTTGGAGTCATGCCAACGGCAGGTGTTGGCTGTCTTAGCCTATGTCATCATAAAGTCTTGCTTCATTGTCCTTCGATGGTCTGTTAAAGACAGCCAAGGAGGACAGTGAGGTCCTGGGAGCCCCCTGAGTTTGGTGGTTTCCTTGCGGACGTTTCGTGACCCAACTCGGTCACAGCATCAGGGCTAGAAAGTAGGGGGAGTTTGCTGAGAAGAAGAGGAGGAGGAGGAGGATTGTGGGGTCCTTTCTGCTCCCTGAGCTTCATGGTTTTCTTGCAGACATTTCATAATCTAACTAGGTAATAGTGCTAGAAGAAAGTGGGGTTTGTGAAGATGAGGAGGAGGAGGAATGTGGGTCCTTGGTGCTCTCTGAACTTGATGGTTTTCTTGCAGACGTTTCGTGACCCAACCAGGTAACATCAGTGCTAGAAGGGAGGAGGAGGAAAATAACTGTGGGGTCCTTAGTACTCTCTGAGCTTGATGTTTTTTTTGCAGATGTTTCATGACCCAACTAGGTAACATCATCAGTGCTAGGAGGGAATAGGGAGGAGGAGGAGGAGGAGGAGACCTGGGAGGTCCTTTGTGCTCTCTGTGCTTGGTTTTCTTCAAAACATTTCATTACCAAAATAACTAACACCATCAGTGCCAGAAGGAGGGGGGGTTTCCTCTCTATTTATATATTGCCCTGTCAGTATTCTTGAGAGTATTGAGTGGTTTTGTTCCAGGCGTTTCGTGACCAACTAGGTGACATTATCAGGGCTAGAAGGGAGTGGGGTTTGTGGGGAGGAGGGGGACTGTGGGGTCCTTGATGCTGTCTGAGCTTGGTGGTTTTCTTGCAAATGTTTCAGTACCAAACTAGCTAACGTCATCAGTTTAGCACTGATGACGTTACCTAGTTGGGTAATGAGATGTCTGTAAGAAAACAGCCAAGCTCAGAGAGCATTAAGGTCCCCACAGTTCTCCTATTACTTCCCCTCCCTCCCCCTCCTCCTCCTCCTCTCCACAAAACTATTCCCGTCTAGGACTGATGACGTTACCTAGTGCGGTAATGAGACGCCTGCAAGGAAACCACTAATCTCAGAGAGCACCAAGGACCCCACAGTTGGTCCTCCGCCTCCTCCCGTCCTCAAACCTCACTCCATCCTCTCAAACCTTTGTCCTCCTTTTTTCTTTCAGCCCAGCCCGTCTTTCACGTCCTCCGATTCCGTCTCGAGCCTCGGCAGTTCCCATGGGCCGAGCCTGGCCCTGAGCAGCAAGCGGATGTCCCATAAGGCCGTCCAGGCAGGTGAGTCGCTTTGGTTCGGCCATCTCCTCCCAGGCTGGTTTCTTGGCAGAGTCTTTGGGCTCCAGAGCGTTTCACCAAGAAGAGGAAGTCGAATTCAAAAGACTTTGCAGTCTCTTTCGTGCCCTGACCCTTTCTGCAGCCGATGAGAGGGATCATGGCTGCTTCCTCTCCCATAAGCCATGTTGTTCCCTTCTCCGTTCCTCCCTGTGGGCCCCAGGATAATCTTCCTCTGAATGCCCAGCCAGCCTGTTCTCTTCCCAATTTTCCTCTACAACCTCCGGAGCCACATTTTCACTCCCTGTCGGCTGTTCCTCCTCTCCCTCGGAGTCAGTCTACATCAGGGGCATGACAATAATATTCTGAATCTAATTTCCCTTTTAGTTCTATAGTCAATCTATCCATTTCCGCACACTCAAATTTATTTTTTAATTACTAAGCCTTCGCATGGTTTGCAGTCTTTCTTGCAACACTGCGCATAGGCAATCCTTGCTGCTGTGAATACATATAACACCAAATACTTTATCTTTCTATTGTGTTTTCTTTTGATTATTCCTAGAAGAAATAATTCTGGTAAAAAAATCTAATTAATTAATCCAATTAATTCCTGTAACCACATTTGTATTTCTTCCAATATTTTTTTCACTTCAGGGCATAACTACCAGTTCTTAACTCCAGACTTTCTGCCTTCCTAATGGAGATCTGACTGGCGTGGAGTCGGAACCGACTTCGGAGACGTCTCAGATCCTCCTCGGCAGAGTCGATGTGAAGACTATTCTTCCTCAGGTTTCCCTCCTTGGAAGTTTCTTGCCTTTTGTGTTCTGGACAACACAACATAGATTTATGAACCGGGATTATTTTTACTTGGAATTATGCCAAGAAGATATAGTAAAGAGGAGATTTATCTAATAGTGCACAATATCACGGCAGCAAGAAGGACTTCTTCCCAAATGTGGAAAGGTTAGAGAAATTCCCAACGAAGGTGAGGTGATAAAGAAGATATTGATATGTGCTGAAATGCACAGATTGACTCTGGAATTAAAAAAACTGAGGATGAGACAGAATTTTATCAATGGTAGGAAAAGAAAGGAAAGTCCCAGAATAAAAAAATAAACAGGATTTGTAGAAGGGGTAATTACAGATTAAAAACTAACTGTACAAATGTATAAATATATGTATAAGATGTATGACAAAAAGGAATGTCAGGACGATCCAAAGTGTCCAATGTTTTAATAATTGAATCAAATATGTTGAAAAAGAAATAAAATGCAAGCATACATCCTTCACATTCTATGCAATTGAATTGAAATCCCCAGATATTGCATTCATATTGCCCTATACAGTCGAATTCAATCGAGTTACTGCCCTGGGATAGAAGCTGTTTTTTCAGCCTATTTGTCCTTGTTTTTATTATTATCCTGTACCGTCTGCCAGGTGGTAATAGTTCAAAAAAAGGGTGCCCAAGTCCAAAATGTGGTCAGCAAAAACTGTAACTATAAGTCCAATCAAGGCAAGATAAGGTAGTTAGTCCGGAAGGGCAAGAGAAGGAATTCCAGATGTGAAAGAATGGCAGTGATTCAACCCAGTTGGGAAGGCACCAGGAACGCAGATAACTAAGTCAACACAAGATAAACTCACGTTTGCTCCCAGCAGCTGCCACACTCAGCTTGCATCTCTTTTAAATTATCTTCCCAGGTGTGCCTAGTGAAGGGAATCAAGGCCCTTTCCTCCCCCATAAGCCACACAACCCACGTTGCTCCCTTTTCCATTCCTTCCTACCTGCCGTAGGATGACGAGGGGATGGGCCTGGGTCTTCCTCTGAATTACTTCTCCACTGTTCTATCTCTCCACTGTTCTACCTCTTCCTGCTCTGCCCAGCCGGACTTTGCCCTTCCCCAGTTTCCTCCACAGCCAACGGAGCCTCACTCCCACTCCCTGAATTCAGTCCTCCCCCACCCCAATCCCCCATCCCCAAAGAGTCCCCGAGAGGCCCTTGATCCACAGCACCAGCCAATGTGGTTGCCCCATCGGAGAGACAAACCATGTTTTCCTTTGACTTCCACCCAGGAGACTTTGAGATTGTGAACAGCGCCACCAAGAAGCACACTCGCGATGTGGGCTTGACTTTCCCCACCCCGACTGCAAGCCAAGCCACGGTCCACGGAGGGTCTAGGAGGAGGGCGGAGCAGCGGCTGGCTCAGCACCATGGGCTGTTGGCAGAAGACGAGGAGAAGCAGAAGTGGCAGCCGGGTGGCTTCCTGGAAGGGAGGAGGCCCAGAAGGAGCCGGTCACAGTGGATGCAAGGTCTCTGTAAAGGCTGTGTGTGTGTTTTTGTGCGTGTGTGTGTGTGTGTTATGGACTGTATTGGTTTAGGCTGCATTGCAAGAGCCAGTGTGGTGCAGTGCCAAATCTGCTGGACTAGACACCGGGCGATGGTGAGTTCTAGTCCTCTCAAAGCTGGCTGGGTTTTGTTCTAGGTATCCCTCTCTCTCTCAGCCCAGCCCACCTCCTAAGGTGGTTGTGTTTGTACAGGAAAGAGGAGGTGGGAGCATTGGGTACACATACTGCCTTCATCATCTTCTTTTAATGAACCCATAATGCCTTGCGGGGTGGAGTCTGGGCAACTAAATGGAGCTAGCAGAGTGTTTCACTGGCTGGATGCCCTTCCTGTTGCCAATGTGGAGCTTTGTTCAGCAGACATATTCTCATTGTGCCCAGAGAGAGAAATATCTGTCTCTACCCAGGATCGAACTCACAGCCTCCTGATTGTTAGGGGAGAGCTCCACCTCAAGGCCACTGCACCGCTCAGGTACGCACACTGCCTTGAGTTGTAAAAAAACATAGGTGGGATCCGAGTCTTAAGAGATAAATAGCATTAAATAGCATAAAACAAAACCATTTTGTTTATTTATCCAATTATTTACTTTTATCCCACTTTTTTATTTTCATAAAGGCTCTAAACATATTCCCTTCTCCTGCTGTTTCTCTCCCAACAGCCCTGTGAGGTGGGCTCGGCTGAGAACCACTCAGCAGTTTTCATGACTGAAGTGGGACTAGAACTCACCGTCTCCTGGTCATTGTCCCAAAGTCATCCAGCCTTCTTTCACGCCTAAGGTGGGACTAGAACTTACTGACTCCTGGTCATTGGCCTGAATGCCTAAGACAGGACTAGAGCTCTCATTTCCTGCTATCTAGCCAGATGCCCCCACCGCTAAACCGGCTCCCGACATAATATCTGGTTCTCTGCAAGAGGTTCTTACACCGCAGGGAAAGTTCCACCCGATGGAACATTTAAGTAAAGAAACATTATAGGATAGTGAAAAATAGCGAAAGAGCTGGACAGAGATTCGAGGATTTAATTTGAGACAAATGAAACGCCTCAATCTAACAACCTTGGACCAAAATGCGTAGATGGGGATGGAGGCCAGAAGGTAAGTTTTGAAAGGCTCAAAATTAAAGGAGGTAAATCATTCGGACCCTGAATCCCAAAATCAAGGTGCCTTCAAGGTGATGTGTAGATTATTTCAGACCAGGGTTTTCCTTCCAACCTTAGCTTCTTTTAAGAAACGTGGACTTCAATTCCCAGAATTCCCCAGCCAGCTTTGTGGGAGTTGAAGTCCACAAAAAGTGGCCAAGATTGAGAAATCCCGATCTAGAACAAATCTGCCTGACTGAAAACCTGTTGGACCTTCAGCCTGAATCCGACAGCCACTGAGAGGCCAGAGCCCCTCCCTGCCAATTCCCGGTCAACCATCTTGGCAAAGACCATAGAAACTCACCACCGTTGGTGGACATGTCCAAGAGCAAAAAAACAATACTGGACAAAAATACATACATGGTTACAAAAAAATGATAAAGCACAAACTTGTATGTTTGTTCGTGTTTTGATCTTTTGTAAATAAAGTCTATTTTAAAACTTTTTAAAAAATGATAAAGCAACATATGGGTGTAAAGCCAGAAATATTTCTGTTAGGTATATATTGCTTGAAAAATATGATAAAAGGGGTTGTATATTTAAAATTACATGTGTTGGCAGCAGCAAGAATTGTATTTGCACAATATTGGAAAAATGAGGAAATTCCGACAGATGAAAATACAATTTAAAAAAATATTAGGCTGCAGCAGCGGATCGGTTAATGTTAAAGATAAAGGAGAAAGAAGACACAGAATATTTTTTTAACATGGTATTTTTTTTTTACAAATGGTTAAATAATAAAGATAGAAATAAGAAGTTGGAAGAATACTATTATTTATGAGTAAATATTGTTATTAGTACTGATGTTGTGTATAAGTAAGTTGAGTCAGACAATAGACTGTATCAGCATTCATGTGTGCTAAAGAGTGTGTGTGTATGTGTGTGTGTTGGGATTCAAAGTTTTGTAGTACCGATTCGGTGGGCATGGCTTGGTGGGCAATGTGGCAGGGGAAGGATGTACTGCAAAATCCCCCTTCCCTCCCTACCCCACTAACCTGCTTTCCAGCTCTGTTCTCCTGTGCAGGGCAACCAAAGGAGACCCAGCCAATCAGCTGNCTACCCCACTAACCTGCTTTCCAGCTCTGTTCTCCTGTGCAGGGCAACCAAAGGAGACCCAGCCAATCAGCTGGGACTCAGTGGGAGGCAGAGAAGAGACGGGGTTGGCGGGGCCAGTCAGAGGTGGGATTGGCCAGTTCTCCCAACTACTCCAAATTTCCACTCCCAGTTCTCCAGAACCTGCTAAATATAACCTCTGAGATATCTGTCTATCTGTCTGTCTGTCTGTCTCAGATAAAGCATACAAACTTGAAATTTGGCACATATTCTTGGCTTCTAGGGGCTCACTAAGAAAGGATTCTTTGAAATGACCATCAGAGCATTTAGTATTCCCCATATTATTATTATTATTAACACACTCTGATGTTCAGGAGTCCTACTCTCCTTCCCTACCTGGAAAGAAGTCTCTTCCAAAGGCAAAACACAAGCAGAGGAGAGGAGTTTCAGTTTCAGTTCAGCAAGCAGCTTAAGTACAGAACAGTTGAACTAAAGACGCCTTGCTGTCTCCTTGCTCACACAACAAATACTCTTTCAGTTTCCAAACAGCCCTCAACTCTCTCACACACTGACAGGATGCCAGCCAGATGAATACTGATGGATGCTTGTAGGCAGAGGCAGAATTCCTCTCCCCCTTATTTTCCTCCCCAAAACCTAAGCCTGACTACATAGTTTTGTAGTGATCGAGCTAGGAAATCAACTCACCACCGTTGTTCTTCTATCCCCGTCCAGGAGTGTCTTGGTTCGTCCCGGCAACAGATCTAAAACAAGATGCCCTGGAAGAGGCCAGGGGTGGCTTCCCACCCGGCCCGGTTCTTGCGTGGTCCGAGCCCCCACCCAGAGGGAAGCCGTGGCGGGAACCTCTCCGCGAGCAGAACTGGCCGGAGCGTCTCGGGGGCCTCCAGGTGTGTCTGGCCGCTCCAGCAAGAGATGTTGAGAATGAGCCTCCCTCCCCTTTGGGGAAAATGACCCTGCAGGTAAAATCCAGGCTTCTGGCTTTGTCCCCTTCCTCCCCTTTACACCCCCCCCCCCCACTCCCATCCCTATACTAGAGATCCTGGTGCCAAGGACCAGGCAGGGCTCCATTTCCCATCAGTCGCTGAAGCAGAGTAGAGGTTTTCTTAAGCTCCAGTCATTAACATAGCTAGGGCCTTGGATCTGCATCTTAAAGGATTCATGTATGTGTAACAGACTGAACAAGTGCCCTTATGAGGGCTCTTGCTATCTTTCACTGTGATCAGCTTTCCACTCCTACCATTCCTTGTCTGGCCTTCGGTCTGAATAGCTGACTCCCCATTCTCCTCCTGCAGCCTCCTCATAATATTGGATTACGGTGCCTCTCTGAGTCTCCCCTGGTCCTTCTCTTCCGAGAGCAGTCGCAGTCTCCTGACTGTGTCTTCTAGTTGCTCGCAGTCCGCTCATCAATCTTGGTGTGCTCTCTCTGCACTTTTTCTAAGAGCTTCAACTCATATTATATTCATATCTTTTGTGACGCACCCTGAGATATTAGAAACTGTTTAGTCACCCCCAGTGTGTGGTGTCGTATATCGACATGTGCGTGTGGATTCTGTCATCCAATTGGCATTTTCTTTCTTTCTTTCTTTCTTTCTTTCTTTCTTTCTTTCTTTCTTTCTTTCTTTCTTTCTTTCTTACTTTCTCTCTCTCTCTCTCACTCTCTCTCTCTCTCTTAGTTCCTACAACTGTTCATCATATGTTTTAGTCTCCAGTCCCCTCATCATCCTGGTTTCTCTTCTCTGCACATTTTCTAAACCTCTTTTTTATAATGAGGTGACCAAAACTGGATGCAGTACACTACCAACAAAAGATTTTGAAATTTTGTCATTTACATGACCATTGCTTCACCGTTGGCCATAAACTCTTGTCCCGCAGGGAATATTCCGTGGAAAGTTGCCCCATGGAGAATTGCCCTAGACCCCCCTGCAATCCCCATTTTGCAAACTTACCGGCCAGCAAAAATCAATTTTGGGGGGGAGGGCGGTGGAGAGCCAGATTTGCTTAATGTCCGTGTGACCTTGGTGGGCGTGGTTTGCCAGAACTTCCGGGAGGGCTGTTTTTCACCTTCCCCAGAGTCCGGAGGCTTCCCTCGGGGCTCTGGGAGGCTGAAAACAGCCTCCCCCAGGCTCTGGAGGCCCTCTGGAAGCCTGACACAGGCCCATTTCCGGATAGAAATGGTATAGAGTATTGAGGTAATTCCCCACCAGGAGAATGAGTGCATACAGGGAGACATATTTGAGAGTAGTGTTTGAATAATACACACACAGTACACAGATACACTGTACAGCAAATGTAGGTTTTTACTTCCAGAAAGTTTCAGCAAAGTTCAAGATAAGCAGTCCAAAAGTCATTCACAGGTAAATCAGTCAGTTTTTCAATCCCGGGATAATCCAAATATCAAAGTCTAGTGTCAAAAAACAGTTCAGTATCAGACTTACATTAAATCCAGGAATATCAGTCAATTAGGAAAAATGGAGCAACGGCAATACTTTCCAACAGAAGGAAACAGAGACTGAGACACACTCTCTTCTGAGATTAAGACTAAGACAAACCAGGTTTTTAGCTCCATCTTATGGTTGTTTGAGAAACCACACCCAATTACACTTTTGCATTTTCTTAAAGATACAGTTTTAAAAAAATTATCCTGGTTTATATATTTCTAACCCAAATACCTGTTGGGTGACTTATATTCCTAACATAGGGTCTCCTGTTTGAGCAGGGGGTTGGACTAGATGACCTACAAGATCCCTTCCAACTCTGATTATCTGTTATCTGTAACTTGCGGTACTTCCAGAAAGCCCATTTTGTGCCCTCCCAGAGCCTCCACACATACCCTGCACTTACCTGCATCCAAAACAGGCCTCATGAAGACTCCTGGGAGGGGAGGGGCAGGGTGAGCAGGGCCAGTCGGTCGGTTCAAATAGTGGTTTGGCAAACCAGATACAAATTTAACATCCGGTTCGCAGGAATCAGTCCAAACAGTCATAACTCAACACCTAGAATCATCCGTGAGACCGACGCATGGATTCTCTTACTCCAGAGACACCCCCCCCTCCCAGTGTCCCCAAATTTTAAAAAAACATTTTTTTTGCGGCTTTCAAACTTCTGGAGCACCAGATGGCCTAGGAATCATAAGGCAGAGATTCTGCCCTTCCGCTTTCCCGCAGATATCAACCTCTTCCCTGGGAAGAGTGAATTCTGATTTTCCCAGGGATTTCTCTGGGTTTTGTTTGGGTTAGAGGCTTTCCTTCATGGCTCCCCCAAGCCCTTGGCTTTGTCTATGTCGGGCTTGTTTAAAATATTATTTATTTCCCCCCCCCTTTTTTTTTTTTTAAAACACAATCACATGGNTTTTTTTTAAACACAATCACATGGCTAGGTTTATTCCCAAGTCTGGTGTCTTTCTGGTGAATGGTCCGGCATCAAAGCATCCAGCAAACCTGGCAACTTTAAGACTGGTGGACTTCAACTGCCAGAGAGAAGAGAAAGGAGAAGGGAGGGAGGGAAGGGAAGGGAAGGGAAGGGAAGGAAAACAACCTGCCCTTTGTGTGTTCAAGCATGCATTGAACATCAACTGTTCAATGCACACTTAAGGACCTTGTGGCAATGTTACAAACCTGCAGTTAACATTGCTGGTTTCTGGGCAAAGAAGATCTGTCCAATTTGCCCACCATGCAGCATTTTAACTTTGTACATTTTTGTATTTTTAAATTTTAGGTCCTGCCTTATTTTCACCGTGATGCTTGTAGACTTCAAGTCCCAGAATTCCATAAAGCTGCCAGCTGTGGAATTGTGGGAGTGGAAGTCCACGAGTCTTAAAGTGGCCAAGTTTGGAGATTTTTGCTCTGGAACTTTATGCTTTGCAAAAAAAAAAAAAAGCAATTTCTCGGCCTCAGAGGCCTGTTTCAAGGAGCTTATATATTCATTCTTCCCCAAAGCTAAGTGGAGCTTGTTTCTTTTATCTTTCCCCCCCCCCCACTTCCCCTCCCTCCCCACTTAGGAATCTCTCGCAATGCACCGTCCCGATTTCATTTCGAGCTCCGGCGAACGTCTGAAGCGCCTCAAGCTGCTCACGGAAGAAAGGAAGCTGCAGAGCGTCTTCCAGGGGGAGAGGGAACAATTGTTTAACCCCCCCAAGGCGATGAATTGCAGGAACATGGGGGCTCTTGCTAACCGAGGTACCCCTTTGCTTACATGGGAGCCGGGCTCCAAAATGCACGCAGGGTTGGTTTGCTGAAGAAATGAAGAGAGGGATGGGCCAGCTGTTCTTTGGCAGCAGAAACAGAGACCCTCCTCTCCAAATATCCCTGCTGCTTCTGCTATAAGGGGTCCTCAGTGCTCTTTGGGCTTGCCAATTTTCTTGCAGACTTTTCATTGCCCATCTAGGTATCATCCTCAGTGCTAGAAGGACTGAGATTTACAGGGAAGAGGAGAGGGAGGAGGAGGAGGAAGGCTATGGGGTCTCTGGTGCTGTCTGAGCTTGGCGGTTTTCTTACAGACGTTTCATGACAATTAAGTAACATCCTCAGTGCTAAAAGGAAGGAGGGTTTGGGGAGAGGAGGAAGAGAAAGGAGAAGGAATAAAGGAAAGAAAAGGAGAAGGAATAAAGGAAAGGAAAGGAAAGGAAAGGAAGGGTTGTAGGGGTCTTTGGTGCTCTCTGAGCTGGGTGGTTTTCTTGCAGACATTTCATGACCCAACTAGGGAACATCCTCAGTGCTAGAAGGGAGTAGGGTTTGCAGGGAGGAGGAGGAAGAGGAGGAGGAGGAGGAGGAGGAGAAGAACTGTGGGGTCCTTGGTGCTCTCTGAGCCTGTTTGTTTCATGACCCAACCAGGGAACATCATCAGTGCTAAAAGGGAAGGAGTGTTGCAGAGAAGAGGAGGAGGAGGGAGGAGGAAGAAGAGGAGGACTATGTGGTCCTTGGTGCTCTCTTGGAGACTTTCTTTTTCTTTTTAAATAGATTTTTGTTATATTTTTCCTTTGGAGACTTTCTTGCAGACATTTCATGACCCAACTCGGGAACATCGTCGAGGTTAGAAGGGAGTGGGGTTTGTCGAGAGGAGAAGGAAAACTGTGGGGTCCTTGGTGCTCTCTCTGCTTAGTGGTTTTCTTGTAGACCTTTCATTACCCAGCTAGGGAACACCATCAGTGCTAAAAGGGAGAGGAGGTAGAAGGGATTGGGGTTTGCAGAGAGGAGGAGGAGGAATGTGGGGGTCCTAGATTCTGTTTGAACTTTGTGGTTTTCTTGCAGACATTTCATGACCCAACTAGGTAACAACATCAGTGCTTAGAAGGGACTGTTCCACTGGAGGGATTGAAGCTTTGCTTTGGCTGCCAAAGGAGACCCAGACATGGAGGAAGGAATGGCCCTGGCCCCCTCTTTCAGGGACGGGCATTGTCCTTTGTCCCAAAGCTTCTTGGCAAAGGTGGCCGGTTTTCCTAAAGCCCACCCTTTCAATGTCCTTAGGTCTTGGGGGTGATCATCTTACACCAGGGGTCTCCAAACATTGGCAACTTGTGGACTTCAACTCCCAGAATTCCCCAGCCGGCTTCAATCCCCAAAATGGAACAGTCCCTCCCAAGCACTGATGTTGTTAACTAGTTGGGTCATGAAAAGTCTGCAAGAAAACCACCCGGCTAGAGAGCACCAAGGACCCCACAGTACCTTCTTCTTCCTCCTCTTCTTCTTCTTCTTCCTCCTCCTCCTACTAATACTACTACTACTGCTACTACTACTACCCTGTTTCTCCAACAATACGGCCTCCCCCAATAGAAGTCCCAGCATGTTTTATAGGCATGAAATGAAATTAAGNAAATGGGGGGGAAAGGGGGGGGGGGGGCTTGCCGTTAGGAAGTACTTTTGTTGCACACCCGGATATGGTGCTGCCCCCATTGACCCCGATACGAAGTGCCCCATCAACGCCGAGGTCAATATCCAAGCCTGCCCGCCCAAAGATGCAAGGGGGGGAATTAAGTCACCCCCAAAAAGACGGTCTAGCCATTTTTTCGGGGCTCAAAAGAAATAAGACCCGGCCTTATTATATGAGAAGCACGGTACTACTACTATTACTAACCCCTACTCCCTTCTAGGACTGATGATGATATCTAGTTGGTTAATGAAATGTCTGCAAGAAAACCACCAAGCTCAGAAAGCATCAAGGATTCCTCCTCCTCTTCCTCCTCCTCCTCCTCCTCCTCAACTCCTTTTAATACTGATGATGTTACGTAATTGGGTAATTCAACCTCTGCAAGAGAAATTCCAAGCTCAAAGAGCACCAAGGACCCCACAATCCTCCTCCTGGCTGGCTGGGGAATTCTGGGAGTCGAAGTCCACAAGTCTTAAAAGTGACCCTGTTTAGAGACCTCCATCTTAACGCCATCAAACCGGGATCGTGTTCCTTGGCCGTCAGGGAAAACAAAAATGTCTTCTTCCTTTCTTTAGGATATCGGACGCTTCGGAGTAGAGCCATTTCCAAGAATGAGATGGTTGAGCGGTCGAAACGGTAAGGGGGGGAGGGGGTTTGGTTGATTTTTGGCCAGAAAATGACTTTCTTGGATTACTCCTCAGATGCGATAAGGGATAAACATCATAAATAACAGCGGCTTGGTTACTTCTGCGCTCCTAATAAGGAAGTAACAAAATGCAAAACAAAACACTGAGAAAGAAGAGTTCTATCAGTCTGCTTTTTATTTCCTTATTGATGCTAATTTCATCTGGGGTCACCCTTTCCCAGAGTCTGCTTAAGATGCTGCCCCAAATGGGGTCCCAGAAACCAGGTCTTTTCTCGTCTAAGGTAGTCCTGGATTTACGACCACAATTCACGTTACAAAGCGTTTCACATTTGTGAATTCACGTTTCATTTGTGAAACGAGTTTTGCCCCCCTTTTTAACGACCTACCTTGCCACCCTGTGTAAGCGAATTGCAGTTATGAAATCCGTGACACCGTTGTTAAGTGAAACAGGCTTCCCCATTGGACTTCGCTCCTTCAGAAGGATCGCAAAAAGGAGGGAAAGGGGATGCTGCCAAACCGTCATAAATGCGAGTCAGTGGCCAAGCATCTGGATTTGGATTCGGCGACCCTGGGGATGCTGCGGTGGTCCCAGAATCAAAATAATGGCGTGAAAAATGGCCCTCAGTCCCTTTTTCTCGTGATAGAATAGACTAGAACAGAGGTCTCCAAACTTGGCCACTTTCAGACTTGTGGACTTCGACTCCCAGAATTCCTTAAAAGTTGCCAAGTTTGGAGATGCCGCCTGGGGAATTCTGGGAGTTGAAGTTCCATACATCTGAAAGTGGCCATGTTTGGGGATCTCTGCCATTCGCCAAATAATAACCTGGCCTGGACGCAGGGTGGGATTTCTCTCCTCTTAAATTGCCTTCTCTCTTCTTTCTCTTCCCTCGGCCAGCATCTACGAGCAGCTGCCCGAGGTGCGAAAGCGACGGGAAGAAGCCCAGAGAAAAACGGAATATTCCACCAACCGCTTGAAGGCCCAGCTGTACAAAACGGTGGGTGCCCCTTTCTCCTCCCCCCCCCCCAAACTACTCAAAGCTTGTGGGGGTTTTCCTCCTTTCCGGAAAGTGGGAATCAGAGATGGGAGTCCGAGCAGGCAGGGGATAATGGAGTTCGGGGATAGGGGAGTCGCCAAGAGCTGACCGGCGTCCCCAACCTGGCAGCTGGGTGGCATCTCAAAAAGCAGGAGCTCAGGGCCGTTGCAGGGGGCTGCTCCCTGACCTACGCCACGCAGAAGCTCCTTGGGAGGGAGAACGGCCGTATCTCTGGAGCGGCAGAGCATAAATTGCCTTCCGGGCAGAAATGCAGAGTTTAATCCTGGCCAAAGGAAGGAGCATCGCAGAGCCCTGGTGGGCGGGAGGAAGCGGCCATTGTGCCTGAACCACGAGGGGGCAGCAGAGCCTTCTTTTTTTTCCTCTTTTCTCTCCCTCTTCTCTCATCTTCCTTCCTCTTCTCTATCTCTCCCTTCTTTTCTCTCTCCATTCTCTCCTGTCTCTCTTTTCTATCCCTCCTTTCTCTTGTTTTCCTCCCTCCTTTCCTTCCTTCCTCTTCTTTCTCCTTCTTTCCTCTTTCTCTTTTCTCCTTTCCTCTTCTCTTTCTTTTCTCCTTTCTTTCCTTTTCTCTCTCTCTCTCCTTCTGTCTTTCTCTCTTTTCCTTCCTCCCTCCTTCCATCCTTTCCTTTCTTCCTCCTCTTCCTTCCTTCCTTTCTCTCTCCTCTCTCCTTTCCCTTCTTTCTCTTCTTTTCCTCCCTCCCTTTCTTCCTCCTCCCTTTCCTTCCTTCCTTCCTTTCTTTCCTCGCTCCTTTTTCTTCTCTCTCTTTTCTCTCCTTCTCTTTCCCCTCTTTCTCTTCTTTTCCTCCCTCCCTTTCTTCTTCCTTCCTTTCTTTCCTTCCTTCCTTCCTCTCTTTCCTCCCTCCTTTCTCTTCTTTTCCTCCCTCACTCCCTCTTTTCTCCTCTCTTCTTTCTTTTTTCCTCTCTTTCCTCCCTCCCTCCCTAATCTTTTCTCCTCTCTCTCTCTCTCTCTCTCTCTCTCTCTTTCCCCTCTTTCTCTCTCTCTGACTCTCTCTCACAAGCACACCACAGCCCTGGCCTTCAGTCCTACCCCAAGCAAAAGCCAGTTCATCCAAATTGGGGCTTTTCACTACCTCTCCTCCCCACACCCACCCCAAGCTGCTTGGCCCTTCTTCGGTGGGTCTCTTCTTCCTCCTCTCCTCCCCCCCTCCCCAATGTATCCAGACCCCTATTTTTGTTAGGAAGGAGCAAAAAGAGGCTTTCTCAGACAGGGTGGGT
>BHFT01032461.1:0-14044 GCA_004320025.1 Laticauda laticaudata | reverse complement strand
AGTTGAGCAGTGGGATGCCTTCAGGGGGGTGCTAAAGCAGGCATAAAGGGGAGCTGGCATCGGGGACGGTGCTAAGAAGCCAGCAGGGGTGAGCAACTGGAGGTATTCCCTTACAGGGCAAAAATTTAGGGGTGAGGAAAAATCCGCCCGCCGACGGCCCCGTTGGCATCACCCACCTGACTTGCGACACTTCGCGTTGCAAGGGGGCTCAGTGGGGCGTTGATCCTTGACTGGAAGGCCTCCACCGCTGAACACAGACGTTTGGAAAAGGGAGGGTCATACCATGGAGTGCTTTGCTGCTTCCTTATTCAAAAGTAATCACTGCCGACGGCTAGCATATGAGCCCAGCCCCTCCCCACCTCCCCACAGGGGCAAGGCCCTTGGCTGGATCACTCCCACCTTTGACTTGACACAACTTCCGGTCAAGGGGCCTCAATGGAGTGATCCTGCAGAGCCTTAGCCCCCGAAACGCCCAGCGTTGGGAAAGGAGGACGGCAAACCAGGAGTGGCTTTGCTCTCTGTTTTGCAAACATCCAGCAAATGCGCCTTATGTTGCCCCTTTTTTTCCGCATTCTGTGTGAGCGGGCAAGGCCCCACCTGGGATTCACCCCATTGAGCCCCTTGCGCACTGGAGGCACATCTGCCCTAACAAGTCGAAGTGAGCAGTGCACAAAAGATCATATGGGGTGAGCGCTGAAGAGAGGGAAAGAAAGAGAGAGAGAAAGAGAGCAATTGGAAGAGAGCGAGAAAGAGGAAAAGCGACAGAAAGAGAAATGGACAGACAAAGAAAAGAGGGGAGGGTCGGCAAATGGAAGCGAAGGGACAGAAGAAAAAAGAAATAAAGAGGCAGGAGGAAGTGAAGAAATATAATGAGATATTTAATTTTTAGGGTCCGAAATCACCTGCTTCAGCAGGGTTAGAAGGAAGGTTGTGTTATGTGTGTTGTGTTTTCCTTGTAAGTTTACCGTACATTTTGGTTTTATGCCTTTCTTCGAAATTGGGCATCTGATCCAATAACATCGGGGGAAAAAGTAGATTTATTTTAGGGTTGGTGTCTGGTCCATATGGATCCTGTTTAAAGCCTGAACAAACATGTGAGAGCTTTAGCTGATAGTCAGATGGCCATTGTTTGATGCCACAAAACCTATTATCAATTAATAGAGAAGCCAAAAGATGTTTTCAATGTGGGAAAAGGCCCTCTAAACTATGGCTCTCCCATTTCATATCTGATTGCATCTCTCTCTCGTCTCTCTCCCTCTCCCAATCCCCCCTCTTTCTTGTGTCCCATTTTTCTTTCTTTCCTTCGCTTCGTTCTCTCTTCATTTTCCTCCTCAGGACTTTTCTCTCGGTCATTTTCCTCTTTCCTCTTGTTTCTCGTCGTCTCTCTTCGTACTTTCCCTCCTCCATAGGTCAGCCCGGATGATATCTTGGTGCATTCCGGTCTTAACTGCTCAGACTTGCGGCTTTGGTCAGAGCCGCTTCGCAGCCAGGGCATCAATAGGGGTTGGACCATTCGGATTGGCACGCGGTAGAATGAAGCCAGTGACGGGCACATTTTTGAAAAGGTAGGGCAAGCACCAAAGATCAATATTTTTCTTGCAAAGGGACACAGATCATGTCAATCAACTTCAGCAGACAATAAAAAATAAGATGCTGAGAGTACAACATAAAACAAATCAATCAAGAATTGACAATAGTCTACTGCTACCTGATTAGGATTCTATTCTCACTTACTGAATCCTAATCAATATGATGCTTTGGACCTGATCTACTAGTCCAGCCATGAGCCTGCGTCCAGTGAGCGTACGACGCCGACTAGAGTCTACGAAGACGAATGCGACAGCAGTGTTTTGTGGCGTGTATGGTGTGATGTGCGTGTGGTGTGTTAGGCAATGGCCCTGTCAAAACTCACAAATAACAGGTGCAAGTAGTTTCTGGGAGGGCCAGATCATAAACATTTTAGAACACTTGCCTAAAGCTAGGCCATTCGCGATTTAAAGTGAGGATCACTTGTATTTGCGATTTACCGAGTCACATAAACACAGCCCACCCAGTCACTATGAACGCAGCATAGACCACAACCCACTCCAGTCACATGGTAACTTGATCAAACCCTATGCCCACCTCAGTTACTATGACAGCAAGCAAACTACACGCTGTAGATTAAGCCACTGCCCACATAAATGAATCCCAACCCTAGGGTTGAGTGGTGTCGGGATCGAGGGATGATTGTTTGTATGCTCAGCCGACCACCAATGTCAGTAGTGCGTGTGGACTGTGTAAAAGTTTAGAAAACCACTGCTGTGATAAGATATTTATTCCTGATACTTATTACCAGCTGATCATCATGAAAATAAGCAAGTCTCATCAGTCTGAGAAACCCACATTATGTCACTCTATATTATATAACACAGAGTTGAGAAAGTCCAGTGAAACGGACGTCAGAGATTTCACCAAGAAAGAAGTTCTTCTCATTCCTTCTGCTACATTGCAGATAAATACCTAATATGACAGCATGGGACTGTGAAAATAAATCTATGTAGATACATTGCAAGTGTAACAATCTAACCTGTTCGAAATACTTCCATCATATCAACCGTGCTATAAGCAATACGAAGAGCAAACAATAGAATATAAACTTAAAGGTTAATCGCCGACCAAAAACATTTGATATTGACGAGGAAATTAAAAGACTTTCGAGGCAACAGATAAGGTACACATGTCTGGGAAATACTGCTACCCTGAACTCTGTGTGCCTTTTTATTCCCCCAAGACCCCAAAAACTTTAATGTCTATAAAAGACCTGTCTACGCATTGACCACTCGGACCCCGTTTCCTTGGAGGTCTGTAGGGGTAATGCAATAAGGACATTATCCTTGACAAACCAGAAATAAACAAACAAATAATAATATAATACATCTACTAGAAATATAGTGAGCTAGCGAGAGGTTAATACTAAGATTAATATTTTAAATTATTATAATAAATAATGCACAGTATTTGCTAATATAATGATCATCTTTAGGGGATGTGCGTATGAGTGTAAAAACAGTTACTATTGATGCAAAGGCCATTGCGGTAGAGGCACAAGTATATTACTTAGTACTTCAAACTATTAGAAAAAGCATTCAACAGTTAGTGGCGTTGCTCAGACCTGATTTTCAACCAATATCATTACCATTAATTTAATTTATTCAAACTAACTTATTCTGAAGTTATTGACATGCATGACATGGAATATGCTTACCGACAAACTAACACTTATGCATTTAGGATATTGCACAACACTATTTTCGGGAAAATGATGAGATTGAGGTTAGTCTCTAAGCTCAGTGAGACTCCACCCCAAATCTGGGAACTTCAGTTTAAACAGAACATTAAACAGGATACGTTGGAAGGACCCTTGTAAAGTTGCTGGTCCAACCCCCTACGTTTTCAGATTCTGCTTTTGCAAAAAAAAAAATTCATTTACTTTGTTAGCTTTAACAACTCACTGCAGATTTATTGTTAAACATACTCAAAACAGATGGTATAATAAATTAGGTTCATCAGTTCAAAAGAGATAGCAGTGGCCGGGCTGGAATCCTTTGTTAGACATTAATAGCAAATCATGAGGTAATGTGCCTTTTAGTTTCATACATCACGTGGCAGGTTATTTGTTAAAGCATACTCAAATAGGGTTTAAAACGAGGGTTATCATTATAGTCTCAAAATCTGATAGTCAAGCAGAAATAGACCGGTTGATAGACAACTAGAGCAGAAGAGTAGAGGTTTCGAGGTATGATATGATGCTGTGAGGAGAAAAAGTATCAAAGAGAAAGAAAATTATGGAGGAACTTCAGTAAGAATGTTACAACTGGGGCGTAGTTATCTTGCACTCAAAAAACAAAGTAGTAAGTTCTCTGGGGAAATAGAAGAGGTCATATACCGTGTAGACCTGGCTCTATACTTACTTGGCCCAGTAATAATAACGCATTCCTGTCATCAATGAGCAGTTCAATCATATACATATACAGGTTGATCTTATATATCTTTCTAACTTTTTTTACTTAATCCCTCAATACGGTTTTTAGAGCATATATGTAGAGTAGAAGAACTTGTAACCATATTTCTCAAGATATTAAATGATAACCAAACAACTTAATTGTTGCCGCATTGATCAATAAAGGCTCATAAATTCTAATCTCATTTACTAGGGCAGTAATATGGTATGCGCTTTGCAAGTCCAATATGTATTAACACAATAATTCCAGCTGTTTACGACTGATGATTAATACAAACGTCCAATTCCCAAATTACTGGATTCTGCATTAAAACGATGAGTCAGGCAAGTAACATGTAATTTTGAATCATGAAGGGTAAGCATGGTTGGTGGTTTGAAAGATACATGAAGGGGGGGCAGTATTCATAATTGCAATACAGGATTATAAGATTTATTTCACAAGAAGCTGCCACTAGACACGTCCCAAAATGCCTCCAAAAGCTAGGCCGCCAGGATATATTTTTTCTATCATCAGCAGAGGGAATCTGCGTTAATAAAGATTTAAAAAGTATTTTTTCATAAATTAAATAGACTAGAGGCTTGCTAACTTTTCATTTTACTGGACACCAAGACTAGATTTGTACCAAAATTAATATGGTTATATGGGGAAAAAAGGACAATAAGGGAGTCAGGAAGATGAACTTTATAGATTGACACCAAACAGTCAAGATGCTCTACTCCTTTATACATGAATTGTGGATAATAATAAAATCACTAAATTGGAATTAAACACATCCTCAAAACTACAACTAAGCTGCGCGCGCAAGCCATAGACGTACTAGCTGAATCTTTTAGCCTAGCTTTCAAAACTTAACAAGGATAAAGGATATGTGTGGTGACTTTCAAAGTCCCAGAAAAATTCAATTAAAACCAAGCATGCTAATTGGAAAATTTCTGGGAAGTTGAAAGTCCACACAATACGTTTAGATTGCCAATTTGATCGGAAAGCGACCGTGTGACTAGTGTTACGAGTACGCGTAATTCGCAATTACTCCCAAGGGAAACCTCACCGATTTCGATAAAACAATTTGCCCGCGGTCAAGGCGCTGACTCGACAGCCCACAAGAAGCCGGCTAACGCGAAGGATTGCTAGCCGCTCAGCAAGAACGACTCTTCGGGTTCCTTTTTGTTACGCCGGCGAGAGATCGCCTGGATATTTAAAAGCAGCTCTCGTTCGCTCGTGGGCGCGCCATACCGAGGCTGAAGTGCGGTAAGTGGCAATGGCGGCGTGAAGCACTCGTGAGCCCTTGTTCGGGATCGCCCGGTTCAAGCGTTAGCGGTTGTTCCTCGCCTTTGCGCTCGGGGAGTGCGTGGTACGGGATCTGGCAGATAGTTGCCTCTGCGAACTAGAGCGCCGGATGGGTATGTACCTCAGATGATGGCGGAAGCAGCACGGCGTGTCGAAGGAACCAATTATGTCTCGCAGCAGTACTCGAAGGATAGAGTAGGAACTATCGCGGTGTGTGAATCGGTGTGAGAAAGCCGGCGTGCGAGTAGCCCAAAGAATTGGGGATCGCGGCGAGGGGTCCGTCTGAACTGGGGCAGCAGAGGTCTGTTTTATGCCAAAAACGGTCGTTTGGTCTCGGGCCTTTTTAGACCGCTAAGCTGGGGATAAGTTCAAGGCGATAGTGAGCGATCGTTCCAATGCGGGGCGGACCCTCTGCCGCAGTTTTAAAGCTGGTATCATAGAGAAATAGCCACTAATAAGAATTTTTGCGCTTAATTTGATTGCTGTAGTTCACCTTTGCTCATCCAAAAATCAAAAAAAAAGGAGCTTAAAATCACGATTCTTGATCAATGATTTGAAATCAAAACGATATAAAGGAACTACAAAACCTAAATTAATGTCTTCATTTGTATATCCTTTTCCTTTGAAGGGTTTTTTGTGTTGTTTTAATACTGTGTCGCATGATCCGTTCGAGTGGACACCTTGGCCAATCTGTATTTTAGGGCAGAGAACGACAATTTCTGATATGGCATTTTTGCTTATTGACGATGCTTCTAGGAGACATTTGGGAGAGTAGTAATTAGTTAGCCACAAGACTGACTCATTTGTGGCGAAGTAGTTAAATTTGAATAATCAAGTCGTGTGGGAAATTATGTTTATTTCAAGCAAGTTGGGTTGAAACATTTACGTGTTCTGGGGTTACCGCTTTCAACCTTGTTGTAGTGGAGTTAAAGCAGAATGCATACAGGTTTTTTCAGGAGCAGCTGAACTCATCGCAGGCCGTATTTTAAATTTACTTTATTTTTTGGTTTAGTTTTTTTATAAAAAATGATTGCTTGATTTTTTGAAATTTAGAGGAATTGCCAGGTTTACTAATAGCTTTACCATTATTTAAATGATAACATTTTATCAGGGTTGCCCGCAAAACAATTTGTTTATTTTTATTTTAAATATTTGTAGCATCTGTATTTGTAAGAAAGCCAGCCTATGAGTAAGTCGATGGAGCGAAGAGGTGGCCAATTATAAAATCAAGATAAAACTTTCAGTTATGACAGTGTGTACTTGAATTTGGCATTGAGTAGCAGGTCTGAATGGTCTGATTTCTTTAATGCGAGTTCTCATTAATACTAAAGATTATGATCCGTTTACGTATATATGTTGAAGCTTGTATCTTTCGTTTTAATTATTTTTAGAATTGTTGCAGAATACAGACTTTAAAGGGTTATAGTTTGGTGAAATCTGAATTTTCATTTTTTATATTTCTATCCTGAATCAACGAGTCTGGTAAATACATAAGTGAGAAGCGCCTCAAAAAAGGAGTACTACAATGCATAGGTTTCCATATTGATGTATGTTATTAGATTGGACATTCTTTTAAAAAAGTCGTTCATGGCCATAAAGCTGTGCCGTTTGGGAGACATCTGTGAAATTTTGCCATCTCGATTCATGGGATCTGTATATTACGAAAGAAGAAAGTTTGAATCTGAAGAAAAAGAAGTGTCTGTCGTGTTTGAAACGTACTTATATATGATACAGCGCACGTGACTTATGTACTGCCTACTTGGGACAACTTTATAAGCTTAAGGACTGGTTTTATGGGAATTGGATCTTTACATTTAACGAGAGTTCTTAAAGTAGGAAAGATAGAACAAGTAGCAAGTGCAATAACATATGTCTGGTGTTAGTTTGTTTTTTTCATAAAGTTCTGTTATTTTTGGCTGTGAAAAATTGAAGGATAGCCCATAAGCTTATTTTATATCCTAATATGGTAGGATTACCAAAAATTGCCTAATACTCAGGTCCTTTGTATAGTCGGCTAGACCATTATCAGACATGGCATTAAATAACACATTTTAATACAGAGAAGTTCCTAAGTGACCTGAAATTTCAGTTATGGGCTAATCCTCTGAATTCACAAAGACAATGCTTGAAGACCATCCTTCTAATTGTGGGTTTGTTTTGTGTTTTTGGTTCCTGTTACAGATACGTTATTCAAAGGGTCGACGATTTTTAGCTTATTTACATACAAATCTACTTTAATGATGTCAAAACCGACAGATACGACCTATAGCGCCCCTAGAGGCAACAGCTTGATTAGTCAAACTAACAAACCACTTATATTGAATGTGCATTTTAAATCTTGAACTAGTTTATTTTGGCGCACTGTGAATAAAGATAATAATCTGTAATTCAACGATTTAAAAGAAACAATAATGTACTTAGAATATGGTATTTATAGATGAATGAGGGTTGAGATTGGCAGTAGCATGAAGTTACTTATGCGTATAATAATTCTTGGACTCTGTATTTTCTAGTGCAGCATATGTCAGAGGCTGATTGTACCCAATTAACTCGTTTACTGAAATGTTGATTTACTGGTAGTTCTTTTTGTGTAAACAAGTATTAATAAGATCCGCAGACCCATGATATGAGTCAATGTCAAGGGCGAAAAAAGATAATGTTTATGATTATGTTCAGTTTTTAGCAGAATCAATTCAGTATCTGTGATGTGGTTGTGCGCCAGAGCTTGAAACACAATGTATAAAATATGTTTTATGTGTTATTTATTTACCAAGTTTATATATAGTAGTTTGAAAAACTGTTTCTTTTTAAATTTTGACAATTTATTGTTATGCAGGCCACCTTGAGCTTCAAATAAAAAAGGCTGGGCGTTATGCATTTAGGTTGGAGTGGTGTAAGGTTGCTGTTAGATCCTTGCCCTAACTGAGTGTGTCTCATAGAGAAAAGACCTGGGATTTTGATCAGTCATCGCTGGGTTAGGAGATATTCCACGACGAAAATTCGGGGGTTCACAGTTTGTTACTGCTAGAATAAGATTTCTAGAGAGATTTGGATGAGATAGATATGATTGGGGCACAAGGAGGGAGGGATTATATGAATGCCGCTGATCTGTTAGCCAGACAATAGGTTATCGGTATAATCAACAGCCAGAACGCGCGATAAAGCTCCGCCCCCCCAGGGGGCAGTACCACCCACTTTGGGAACCACTGATCTACAGTAATCAGGGAGGGGATTTACTGTCTTTAAATACAACTAAATAAACATTTTGGTACTATTCCTATGTCTCTCCTATGTTCTGGCCTCATGTGGATAAAATGCTTCCTCAGCATTCCCAAAGTTCTTCATGGAGAATTAACATTATACCCATTGCAATTCAGACTTCCTTTTTTGAAAAAGCCAAGTCCCACCAATTGCAAAGAAATAAAACAAAGTGGGGAACTGCAGCCAAATACTCACCACAACCTCCAAAAACTGCCAACTCTGCAGCTATCTTGTGTAGCTAGGTCTTTGAGAATAGCCAACCACCTATATGTGTAACCATATGTAAGGAAGCTATCAATGTATATGGATTTTTTTAAAAAAGACAAACAGTGCTGTTCTGAAATAATTTCTTGGGATAACATCCCAATGTAGGTCTCACATTTAAGAAAACTAAGTGAGATTAGCAAAAGCAAACTCTAATATTTCTACCCCTGTATACATAACACCAATTTTGCTGACTTGCTGTAGTTAGAGATGGCATTGGCATTAATAGGAAACTATTAAATAAATTCTGGAAAATATAAAGGTAAATTCATAGCAGTTTGGGGAACCTTGAAACCTAAAGATCAGTAGTAAAAACTATTACTTCTCATAATGATAGAATTGTACAGTACTTGTTTGTTCTTTGGCATATGAATTTAGGTTACTTTGCATTAGATTTTTTCATGTACCTGGTTTGCTTGTGATGCACCACATTTGATCAAATGTTATTGTTTGCAAACAAAATAAATACTGGTTGTTTTTCTTCTTGTGTCTAGTTAATTTGAGCAGCTGTTGGACCATGAATATTTGGAAATTGTTATTTCTGTGACACTGCATATTAAAATATAGCCTAGTTGCATAGTTTAAGATATTTGAAGAAAAGACTTCCTACCTTCTCTTCCCCAACTTCAAAGCTGGCTCTCTAATGCGTGTTCAGTGTAAATCTGAAACATGTTAGCCATATTAATGTAGCTCTGCATGTATGAATTTCAGTGTAGTTGGGAACTCAATGAGGAATTGAGAGGACAGAGTAGCTATTTTTTCTAATATACACAAGCATGAGCTTACAAAAATTCAGAGACGAAGTTAGTGCCAGATATTCCTGACAAAATAATGTCCTTCAAATAACAAAGAAGTGGGAGTAACTAAACTGTAAAGACTGTCCATAGCAGGGTTGTGCATGGGGGGGGGGAGGAGGGGGTCCAAAAAAGTCAANTGCATGGGGGGGGGGAGGAGGGGGTCCAAAAAAGTCAAGATGACAGCCTCATCCCCATGATCAAAGCCACACCCTTTTTCCTTTTAAAATAGAGGCAGGAGTTCAGTCAAGAAACACTGATTGCCCTCTTGATTTTTTTAATCTCCCTGCCAGATGTTGTTACCTTACAGAATTATCTTTGCTTTTCATATTTGTACATAGACATTGTAGGATAGAATATGTCTCAATTATCTCTTCACATACACAACATAACATTCAAGCCTTTTGTTCTGATCCTATCCATGCTTTTCATAGTGCTGAATGCAGGTTCATTCTTGTGGGTAGATAAAAAGATGCACCTTTTTAAACATGGTGTTTTTCATCTTTACTTTTTATCTCTCTGCCTATCACTTCTTCAAAGAGAATACATTGGTAAATTGCTCTAAGTCTTTGCTGCAGCCTTGGAAAGAGAAACCAGGGTCACGCCCATCAATTCCACCGAGAAGGCAGCTCTTTTACCAGAGGAATAGACTAAAGGAGAACCAGCAGCAAAGTGTTCAGCAACTTTTGACTCCTCTTCTTTAAAGTATTCCCATCTGATTATTACAAGGAATTTGTACAAAACCTTAACTACTGAGTTTGTTTTATCTCTTGTTGTTTCCAATCCTTTTTTCTTTTCTGTCACATCATTTAGATTAATTATACCAAATGACATAAAAGCAAAGACAGTCTTATTACAGGATTCTGCAAGCCTTTTAAAGAACCTTTTTATCTGAAGACTGAATTAAAGGAAAAATAACCCTGGTCACATTTTCACCCAAGATTTGCTTTTCGGTGTAAAATGAGCAGCACATAAATTTAATAAATAAATTCTCCCTGATAGCTACTTCCTACTTGATGATATTCTTACTTTTTTTTTGAAAATAGCAAAATTGTTTTCTGACAATTGCCTTTCAATGCATACTATTTGTGAGTTGATGCAAGAATATTTTCCTTTAAATTGCAAGATGTTCAAACTAGGAAATAAATTATTCATATTTGAATAATTAACATTCTTTTTTAAAAGACCTCATATAGAGCCTCTGGGGAATGTTAAGCACAACCGTGTACAGTATTACAGGATATACAAACTGAGAATGTTGCTATAATGCAACATCTAGCTTGTTAAAACAAATATATGCATACTTTCCCAATAACTAGTAGTCATCCCTTTATCCTGCAACCGATTTCTGTACTTGTTCTCAGGCAGTCTTTTATGCCATTAATGGGCATCATATGAAGTATAAATTCAGTAGATAATGCTAAATCCCTTTCACATCTATGGAAAGAGAAATTCCAAACCCTGCATTTCAATCATGATTAGTTCTTAGATACAAGGGAAATGTAGTAATTTGGAAAGAAATACAGAAAGCTGTCGTCACTGATCAGCATAATTCATGCTAGATATTGTAATTCCTCTTTCCAGCCCTTTTAAAATAGAAGAAATCAGAATTGTAAGTGTGACCTTTTGCCAAGTATGCCTGTGCTGTATATCCATCACTTAATACACAAATAACTTATTTGTCCATGGGTTAATTCTAATGCAAACACACTCATGATTTGTAACTATTTATGCTACTTACTACCATATAAACATCGATTACATTAGTTTATTCAAACAATTCTTTTAAATCATGATTCAATGCAATAAGCAAAACAAACAGGCTCAATAGCTAAAACGGGGAAAATACTGCCTGCAAAATTGGTCCCTTGTTTTTCCAAAAGTATATCAGTAGGCAAACCACCAACTATCCAGCAGAAGCCACAACATTATCACAATAATGATACAAATTTGTGTGATGGTATAGCAACAAGCCACTATCTCTACCGAGAACACTGATGCTGATCCCACATTTGGGATCAGAATGAATGAACTGACCTCTTGAACTCATCCAACATAACTATCCTGGAAAGGAGGTCACCTGTAATGCCATAAAAACAAAAGGCAAGAGATCATACTTGACACCTTTTTTTCATTTGCATGAAGAAGTTCATCCTTTCATATCCTGGGAAAGAATGCAAGGGACATATCTTCTGATCACGCATCAGTGTGATCTTAAAGAAATTGAGTTTCATATTGGAAACACTGACTGGAAATTAGGAGAATTGAGATCCATATAGCGGAAAGGCTGAAGCTGTATAGAGGAAAGCTGTCCACTGTTATACACTGAAACCTACAACCACAATTTTTTAAAAAAAATGCATATAAAAACCTGCTCAATTGCCTGCAGAGGTTTGACACTTCTCTTTTTTGACTTCCTTTTGTCAAATTCCCTTCCAGTCCAGTCCCCAAAACCCGATGTATGTGACCTGCTCTATTATCTCAACCTCATGATACAATTTCTGGTCCACTCGAAGACCTTTTACCTATTTTGGTCAAATCGGCTGAGGAGAAAGGGCGCTCCAGTGTGGTTTCTAGCCATGAAGTCTGGAATCAGTAGACCCCCCCACGGGCATTTTTTTTTTTTTTCAGAGTCGTTACTGNAGACCCCCCCACGGGCATTTTTTTTTTTTTTCAGAGTCGTTACTGCCCGCCAACTTTTCTTCTGAAGAAGAGAAAAAAAGTGAGCCACGCTTCAAGGACAGCCGCGCCACGAAAAACAACCTTCCTCGGCGCGCCAGGGCAACCCCTCCGAGGTCAAGTTGACGAGGAATTCCAGTCGCCTGATATCACGCGTGTCCTACGAGCTCACACGAGGGTTCACGAGTCGCACGGAGGACAACACCCCCTCAGCCGCGCACCTCCGGTCGTCCGTCCCCCGTCCTCCCCCCCCACCGCTCCCATCCACAGGCAGTGAGGGATGCTGTTTCCGCCGTCCGAGTCACGTGCGCCGGGGATGAAAGCGCCTTGGCCGGGTGCTCCGCGATTGAGCCTTTGGGTCGAGTCGACCGGGGGTTCCTCCAAAGTCAGCCGACGCCGGCCGCTGCCGGCCGCTGCCTTGCCGTTCGGGAGCCGGTGCGCGGCCCCGCGGAAAGCAAGCCATGGGCGACTACGAAGAGGAGGAGGAGGTAGCCCCCCCCCCGTCAGAGTGGCTATTTACGGGTAGTCGCCCGGGGGGCGGCATCTTTGAGGGGCTCCAGCTTCCGTCTTGCTGGGCGCCCCGACTTGAGGCGAAGGATCTTATCGCCCCTGCCCCTTCCTCCCCCACCCCACGGATTGTGCTGTTTCCCCTCCCTAAACGCTCTCCTGCCTTCGAAACCACTTTCCTCTCCTACACGTACGGCGTCCCTTTTGCGTTGGAGGACCAAACGGGAGGTTGTATCGGTTTACTTTGGCGTCCCCGGGCGCCTTCGAAGAGGATCCGCACTTGGGATGGGGGCCGGGCGGGAGAGGGATGGTCGGTTGCCGGCCATCCTCCGCTTCAGATGTCAGGCGAGCAAAAACGTATCTTTTGTTCGTCGCTGGTGCCGCGAAAAGCTCGTCCTGACGGGGCGAACAAACCGAGGGGGAGCGAATGGGGGACGGCGTCGGGTTTGGATTGACGGGCTCCGTTGTTTTTCTGTGTTTCTTCTCCTCCCATTCTGCAACCGCGCGCTCGGGTTCCACAAAGCGAAGGAGAGACATTGGCTACGCATTTCTTTGCTTCGTTTTGGCTCAAGTTTACCGGAGCCCTGGATTGGGCGGAGCGCATATTGTAAAAGAAACGCTGAAGGCAAGGGTCGTCGCCAAGCGGCCTCCGCTTGGTTTGCCTTTGAGCCCGACCTTCCTCAGCCAGTTTAGGAGGAATGGGAATTGAGATCTGGCATCGGTAAAGAAAGCTGAAGGCCTGGCTTTTGTGCCTCTTGTGACAGTCCCCTCTTCGAAGGCGTTGTAACAAATCCTGCCCCATCGGAAGCTTTCAGGAGTGTATGGGATCCATTCTGGGACGGTCACGGGAACCAGAGGTTTAGTCTTCCAAGCTTTTGGACTCAAGCTGGAGGCCGAATTCCTCGACCAGAATGTGTCTACCAAAAGGGACTTGTCTCAGGATGTGAGACAGAAATTCCTGGCAGAGAGAAATTCCAGGAGAATGGGCTCTAGCATTGAGTCCAAAAACTTGGGAGACTAAACCTCTGGTCCCAGTGACCCAGTGACCAATCCAGGTTTGATCCTGCAACATTATCCTGGGCTTTCATTCCAGGGTGTATTATGTGTACTATGGACTGAAGATGAACAAAGAAGGACATCTCTGATGAATTCAAACACACACACACACCACACACACACACACATACATATATATATGTGTGTGTGTGTGTGTGTGTGTGTGCTGTTCAGCTTCCTTCGGGTATTATC
>BHFT01032460.1:0-61532 GCA_004320025.1 Laticauda laticaudata | reverse complement strand
GATTCTGCTGAAACGTTGCTACAACTTTAAAAGCACAACTACAATGACGTGGGAAAATACCCAAAGGAAGCTGAACAACACACACATACACACACACACACTATATATATATATACTGGTTGCTGGCTTTTTTCTTCTACTGTAAGCCAACATAGCTACTATAGATTTATTTATTTTTTACTTAAACATACTTTATCTTTTATTATTTTGCTGGTTGTTGCAAATGTCCTAATTGAAAGGAGAAGTTGCCCTAAAGGCCAAGAATGCCTTCTCCATCATAGAAATGCTCCAGTTTTTAAAAAAATAAACTGGATTTTGTCAAAGGCTTCTTTGGAAATTTGATTTGTTCACATCACAGAAAATAACTTTCTTTTCCAGATTCCATTTTTTAAAAAAGTGTGTGATCTTACTTTCCAAGCTATAAAATGGCAAGCAGGCATTCAATTACACTTAATCTCAGGAAAGGCTGGGTCTCGATCTGCACATGACCTTTGGTGATGAGACTGGTATGATTCTTTTGTCCTAGGCATTTGCTTGAGCTTGTTGAATGTGAGTGGGCTGCACTGTTTCATATTGCAAATGGGATTTTATGATCTGTTTGTACAATACTGTAAGCTTTATTCTCTATCTTGAGTTCCCAGATAATGCTTTGTGATACCCCTTCAGGTATCTTCAGAACGTTATATACCTTCTCGTTGCTTTATTTCAAAACTAACCATGTACATTTCTATATCACCTTTCAGGACTTGTTTTTTCAGTCCCTTCCACGTTCTCTGAACCTTGTGTTTTTATGTCATCTTAAATAATGGAGTTTGGATGCAATTCTTAAAGTGGGGTTTGACCAACTCATATAAAATTCTGTAATTGGAAACTATACTTTTCTTGATAGAATCAAAACCCAATTGCATTTGGCTTTTTTCCATATTGTTATGCAGGCTATTTGAAGCTCCATACATAGACCTGGACAATTACATCACTTTTCAAGACTATTTAATCAGTTGTAACTAGGAAGGACACGGTGGCTTAGTGGCTAAGATGCTGAGCTTGTCGATCGAAAGGTCGGCAGTTCAGTGGTTCGAATCCCTAGTGCCGCATAACAGGGTAAACTCCCGTTATTTGTCCCAGCTTCTGCCAACCTTGCAGTTCAAAAGCATGTAAAAATTGCAAGTAGAAAAATAGGGACCACTTTGGGAATATAACAGCATTCCATGTGCCTTTGGCATTTCATCATGCCAGCCATATGACCAGAGACCTCTTCGGAGAGTACTGGCTTTGAAATGGAAATGAGCACCGCCCCCTAGAGTCGGGAACCACGAGCACATATGTGCAAGGGGAACCTTTACATTTACCGATTAACTAGAGGAGTATAACTGCTATGATAGCAAAGTATAATAGAAACAGTTTTTGTGGGGATGCTTCTAAGATTTTTGGTACTGAACAAGTTCCTGCAGTTTTCTTGGCAAGGTTTTTCAGAAGTGGTTTTCTATTACCTCTTTCCAAGGGCTGAGAGAGAATGACTGGCCAGTTGCCTCTTGTGCCTAAGGCAGAAATAGAACTCATGGTCTTCAGGTTTCTCCCCGGATACTTTAACCCCCATACTAAACTGACCCTAATAGGAACATAGAATGGACAAATAAATTAGTTTGTTGCTGGCTCACCATTGCCTTGCCTGGTTAGGCAGGGGCCAGAAGTTGGAACATGTGTTTTTGTCTTGTGGGAGCATGTGTTGTTCCAGTGGGTAACCCACTGGCCCAATGATACATGGGCATCATTGTAACAGCTACCTACTGAATTACTGGAAATTCGCAAAGAAGGCAATTTTAGTTCACATGGGTAAATTGAGTTGATAAAATAGTTGCATGTGATAGATTAGTATTTCTGGTTATTTTTTTCCCAAATTAAATAGTAACTCTTGTAAAGGAGAGGGAAGAAAAACAATGGTGCATGGACAGTATCGTGTCCCCTTGCTTCTGAGTATAGTGAAATTTACCACCCAAATGCTAATTCCTGCAGTTTTCTCAACCTGTAGAATTTCTAAAAGAACAACTGAAATTGTTTGTATTCTAGCAGAAACTAAAAGGATAATATGCATTGTATACTCTGGTACAATACATTTCCACAATACAGTACAGTCTGAAATCTGGTCAGGGCCTAAAAATACATGATGCAACAGTTTCATAGAAGCTAAATTAATCTGATCAAGAAATGAATAGAAGACATCAATTTAGCCTATATATACATTCTGAGTTTCATCATTGATGAAAGATAGCCTTCAAATGTAATTTGTTCTTGGCAATGAGAGTGTAAATGAAAAAAGGCCAATAAAGCATTATCAAATATTTTCCGTGTATTGGACCTCCCAAAAAGCATTTGTTGCTTTAATCAAGGAGAAAACCAATCTAGAAATAAGGAGAAATTTCTAGACAGTTACAAAATTAATCAGTGGAACAACGTGCCTCCAGATGTTGTAGATGCTTCAACACTGGAAGTTTTTAAGAAGAGATTGGACAACCATTTGTCTGAAACAGAGGGTTCCTGCTTGAGCAGAGGATTGGACTATAAACAGGGGTGAGATTCAAATTTTTTAACAACCGGTTCTGTGGGCATGGCTTAGTTGATGGGTGTGACTTGGTCATTTTTTATAGTGCCATTGTAACTAAATGGTCACTAAATGAACCATTGCAAGTCAAGGATTACCTGTACAAAAATACAAAAAGCTTCTTTGCTTGCAAAAAGCTGCCCTAAATACCAATCATTAAATTAAAAATATCTGTAAGCTGGAGTTACAAATTAGGCAGGGTGCCAGAGCACCTGAGGAATGAAGATAGTTAAAATGCAGTGATAACTATCAGCAGCCAACTCTTGCTCATAAAGTGAAACCCTTTAGCAGAGAGGTCATTTAAGCTCTCCAGAAAGAGCACACCTAGGAAAAGCAATCCTTAGATCCATTTGCACCACTTAAAGATATCAGCTGGTCTCACTCATCTCACAAGATATCCTAAGGAAATCATCCAGATTTAAGGAAAAGTCACATGCCCTCCAGAAAGGCAGTAAAAAATTCAGTACCAAGCTTGTATCCTGCCTCGTGGAAATACATCCCAAAAGGTCAGTGCCAGATACCACTAAAGCAGTGAAGGAAAAAAACCCTCCCCAGATAGAAAAAGAAACCATGAGGCAGGAAAAAAATTCAAACACAATACAAATAATTAAATCATAACAGTAGCTGTTGCTTGTTAAACCAATTACCCAGAACAAATAGACACAGGAACTAGCCAGATTTATCAAACCAGTTTCTTTTCAGGAACAAAGGTTAGTCTTTTTCCTTCCAAACAAAGCTTAATGGGGAAAAGTATCCCATCAATAAATACAGATGAAATGTCACCAAGCACAGAATTAAACTTCACCAAAAACCAGTTTTAGACCAAAACTCAGAAAGGGTATGTAACTCACTTTTGAATGTCAATCTTTCCAGCTAGGCAAGAAGAAATATTTCCAGGAGAGTATTTCCTCCCAATAGCAATGTAAAAAGCTTAAAACAACCCTTCAAAAATATCCTTAAGTATACTGCCAAGAATGTAATAAGGATGGAAAAAAACAAAAGGAGATTTCTTCTAACTACCAGTTCTCTGAACTGCTTAGAAACTTAACAAGCGGTTCTATAGAACCGATCAGAACTGGTAGAATACCACCCCCGACTAGAAGACCTTCCAAGCTCCTTTCCAACTCTGTTATTCTGTTATTTTGTTCCTTCTTTTAAAGGTTTTTTTGTCAGTTTTATAGTATTTAAATCAGACATACAATTTGAGATTGCTTTGTAGATTAAGATAAAGGTTTTATCAATAGTTCTGAGTTGCACAGGTATTCCAGGCACTTGGCTGCTGGTGAAACAGACCTTACATGTGCAGGGGTATATACTCTGTTCCTGTCATCAAGCTGAAGATATAGCATGGGGTTTTGCTTGTCTTAAAGTTGTCCTTAGGTAGGACCACTTTAGGTAAGATAGCTTCAGGTACACATACAAATGCAGGAATGATGTCTGAGCTGAAAGTCAGGACAAAAGTTGGGGGAGAATTCAATCTGATAAGTTAAACTGCAGGCCTTTGACATTTTCCACAAAAAACCAAAATAGAATAGAATAAGTGGGTGGGAGTTTTCCAGCTGAGCTCTAAAAAAAGGGTTTCTTTTAAAAAAAATCTGCAATAATAGCTGGCTTTGTAATCTAAAGCGTAATGGGGCACTCATTTGAATTTTTCTTCCCAGTTCTTATTTCTGGACATCTGAAAGGGGGCTTTGTTGCAATGACACTGGAATCTTTCTCAAAGGCTGCAGCTATGGCTCCACAGTATTGCATGCTCATATAGATTCCTCTATTGCATGCTCATAGAAAGATACTACATTATTTCTGCAGTGACTAGCTCTCTTCTTGAAGGAAATCCATATGCTCCATTAAGGTTGGCAAGTGACTCATGAGTCTGATTAGGTAATGAACAAGGTATCTTTATTCCTCTAAGATGTATATTCCTTTGGTGAAAAAAAAAAAGTCAGGGTTTTACACCCACAGTAGGCAAGAACATTATTTGAAGCTTCTGTTTCACCTTTCTTTGCTGCATTCAAGAGAGAACTCTTCAGAAACTAGTAAGTGACGCTGTAATAGCAATAGCTCCTAGACTTATCTACTGCTTCAAAGCGCTTTACAGCACTCTCCAAGCGGTTTACAGAGTCAGTGTATTTCCCCCCTAGCTCCTCGTTTTACTGACCTTGGAAAGATGAATCAAAGGCTGAATCAACCTTTAGCCAGACAAAATCAAACTCCAGGCAGTGAAGAGAGTCAGCCTGCAATAATGCATTCTAACCACTGTGCCACCACGGCTCATCGTCACTGGATGACAATGGATTCTGATTCCCAGCATTCTTCACATTGGTCCATGCTGAGTGATGCAACAGAGTTAAAGATTAGCCAGATTTGATGGGTCACAAATTCTCCATTCTTCCCTGAGAGTTGCTGCTTCAAAGAGTTTCTGAGTATCACTGTGAGATTGAGTTGAGGCAGCAGCTGGACCAAACCCAATTTCTGGTTTAAAGTCCCCAGGTTCCTGGGTTAAACTAAAACCAGGTATTTGGAATATTTGCATTGTCCAATATATTTAACACACAAGTATATTTTATTTTTATTTATTTTATTTGGTTTGTCAATGTAAAAACATTTTTGTAAAAACAGTTATGAATACATGGATACATATAAGAAAAATAAAAGAAACAATAGGACAGGGACGATAGGCAGGTTGGTGCACTTATGCACACCCCTTACAGACTTCTTAGGAAAGGGGTGAGATCAATAGTAGAAAGTCTAAGGTTAAAGTTTTTGGAGTTTGAGGAAGAAAACACAGAGTCAAGAAGAGTATTCCAGACATTGACCACTCTGCTGAAGTTGTATTTCCTGCAATCAAGTTTGGTGCAATTAACCTTGAATTTGTATCTGTTGTTTGCTCTTGTATTGTTATGGTTGAAGCTGAAGTATTCATTGACGGTAGGACATTGCAATGTATGATTTTATATACTATACTTAGATCGGATCAAAGGCGGCATAGTTCTAGATTTTCTCGATCTAGAATTTCAAGTCTGGTGGCATGAGGTATTCTGCAACGAGAAGAAGAGCAGAGAACTGTGTTGCATTGATAAAAGAAAAGCATAAAATAAAATTATGCTATGTTTCGGGTTTTTTGTACTCTCATTCTAAATAGCAGGCTGAGGAATTCTGGGAGTTTGAAGTCCACAAGTCTTAAAGTTGCCAAGTTTGGGAACCCCTGCTAAATAGGATGACCTCTCTGAACAGTCAGAACTTTTGTGCCAGACTTTTTTTCCAAGACCACTACTTAAGTAATAAAAATGTTAACAATTACATTTTAATAACTAAACCATGCAGCTTAAGCAATATCTACTATTGTTGTCTTGCATAATGCTTGCTGATATATAGGTCTGTAAATCATCCATCAGCAAATGTTTTACTGCCGAGCTCTCTAAATTAGGACAGGATATCAGACTGATTTCCAAGAGACATCACAAGGGGCTCTAAACCTTGTGTATTTTTATGCTGTAAACTTTAGAAGAGATAACTAAAGCTAGTTTATCATGCAGTCCTGTGAATGTTGATTTACGAGTCTGATCTGTTGAATTTAATGAAATTTACTACTCATGATGTGGACATAGAACTAATGTCACACATTCAGCAACAGTTTCTTATAGAAAATAAACTCTGTCATCACTCGTACATATCCACCACATTCATTTTATTTTCACATTTATCGTGAATAAATGCTGCCATCACTGATTGATATCATTAACTATAGCAAGGCTGGGGCTGAAATATTCTGTGCTGTGATCATATTGCTTTCTAGTAACAAAAGAATGAAATGCTATTGAAGGATACAGGTGAGGAACTTACAGCTTTAAAGAAATTGCTGAACTACAACTTGTATTTCATAGAATAGCCAATGCTAATCAGTGCCTGGAGTTGAGTTTAGCAGGTTCTGAAGGAGCAAAAAAATGCATAGAAAATTGTTAAGCTGATCTGCTTATTGAGTGCAGCAATCAAAATTCACCCATATTGAATATACCATATTTTTTTCATTTTATCAATAGAGTCTTCTCTTGGCAGCAGCATATGTCTATGATGCCCAATATAACAGGAACATCCCATTTGAGACTTCACCAAAGGCGATCAGGTAAAGCCAGGGCTATAACAATTCTGAAATGCAGTGTAAAGAGCTATGTTATTAAGCATAAGCATTCTAAGACCCAGTCATCACTAAATATATTTTTCAAACTATGTTGAAAGGTTTGGCTCTTCAATAAACTGAATAAGCATTAGTCATATTGAATGACATTAATTTTTTTGTGTTTTGTCTCCAGTTTCCTTCACATTTGGGTCCAAATGTAGTTAAAAGTAGTTTCTACTCTTTTAAAATAAAATGGAAATGGTAATTCAATTTCAATTATTCACAATGGGTTTGTGAAGGTCTGAAGCTGAAGCTGGTGCCATATTCTTCTGAAGATATATAATTTGCTTCTGTGTGCAGTGTCAGAGAAGATCTCCATCCAGACCTTTCCAGACTTTTAAATTTACAATTTGATTCTGTCTTATCATGGTTTGGGGTATTGTTTTATTCTGTGTATCAGAATAGTAAATGACAGAATTAAGGTCTTTTATTTTACTTAAGAAGTAACATGAAATCTGGGACAGAAATATCATAATATTTCTGAATAATATTCTGGCTTGTCTAATAGTTTTTCTCCCAAGTTTGGAAAGGGTATGTTTTTAATGACGTAGAAATGACTTCAAAGTAATAGCAAGGACTCATTTTTATTGTTCTATATGTAAATGGTTGACTCCTAGACTACACTTCTGACTGGCCCAGTAAAGTAAGAAGTGGATTGGTTCACTAGGAACCAATCCAAAGAGCTGCTGAAAGGCGGCAAATGGGATTGCCATAGGCTGGAAAGCAGGCAGGCCAGCCTGGTATAAAAGGCTAGCCTCGGCTGCTGCCAAAGTGTTTCCTATTCTGACCTGTTTGTTGAATAAAGCCTTTTGTTGTTGGAACCCGGTCTTACCTCGTGTGTTTTTCCGAACAAAACACTGGCAACGAGATGGGATCGTCCTGAACGCGAAACCTGCACGCTCGGTGATAAGAAGCCCAGACGCAGCAGAGATGTCTGGAAACAACGCACCGCCCGCCACCCTTCAATCCTAATGAAGAGGATTGGGAGTCATATACAGATCGCTTCCAAATGTATCTGGAGAGCAATGCAATGGAAGACATCTCAGAGCAAACGCAAGCGAGCTGTATCCTCCACCATTGCGGACCAACGGTGTTCAAAAATGGCAAAAGCCCTTGCGAAGCCCCGAGACGTTAAGCAACTAACATGGCCTGAACTACAAAGAATCCTCAAAGCACACTATGCTCCGGTAGTGTCAAATCTAATAAAGCGGCATGAGTTCTATCCGCAGAGACCAGCGAGAAGCGGGAGACCCGTCGCCGATTTCGTGCTGCTCTAAGACAAATAGGGGGTGAGTGTGACTTCCTGAATATCGACGAAGCGATGAGGGATCGCGTGGTGTTGGGGCTTAGAGACACTACCGCACAAAGTAAACTACTAAACAAGCCCAACATCACTGTTGACCGCAAGCAATCGCGGAAGCCACGGCCACCGAAGCCGCAAAGAAATCGGCGGTCACAATGAAGAAAATGAACACAAATGGTGAAGAAACAACCCCAGCTAGAGAAAGAAAACAGCCTACAACCATCACCCACTTCGAAGAGTCGAGAGAGGAAAACCGAATCGAGCGAGGAAGACGACGAGGTCCACCGTCTTCTCGCAAATAAAAAAGAGCGCGAAAGAAGAAATTGCAGGAATGCGGCTGGCTGCGGAAGAAACCATGCCCGAGCCGAATGCAGATTTCTCGATGCTATCTGCAGATACTGTAAAAAAACGTGGGCACATCGAAAAAGTCTGCAGAAACAAGAAAAGCTACAGCCCCACGAGACGCAGAAATTCCCCAACACGAGCCGAGCCTAAACGAGCGAGAGAAAGTGGCAACAAGAGAAGCGAGCCAATACAGCACCAAACCATCACTATAGAAAGCGCTCAGACGGAAAGCGGCAAGAAGGTTAAAGTGACTGTAACAATTGAAGGGAAACCCTGTAAGGATGGAAGTGGACTCCGCGGTCCTTCCTTTCGAGTGGTATCTTGGGATACAATTAAAAAAAACTAGTCCCAGACATCAAATCAGACAATGTGCAAAAACAACCTTTGACTCTCAAAGACTATCAGGAAACCGAATCCTGTAGTTGGCATGGGACAATTTTTGGTCACTATAAGCAACATGTTCAAAAGACTGCCTGCTAACCATAGTTGACCGAGACAGACTGAGCCTCCTGGGCATCGAATGGTTCGCACCATTGGGCATCGGGATGACTGGGATCGATCGAGTGACTACAACCGGTTGGAAGATGACCTCATCCGCGAATTCCAAGACGTTTTTGATGGCTCACTGGGCAAGTATCGGGGAAACCCATTTCTTTTAGCCTAGATCCCCAAATAGCCCAAGAAGATTAAAAGCCAGGCGAGTTCCCTTTGCGCTAAAGGCAAAGATAGAGGAACAACTTGACAAGCTAATAGGCCCAGGGGGTGTTGGAACCTGTGGACCATCCAAATGGGAAACGCCTAGTGTTACACCATAAAACCTGACGGGTCCATTAGAATCTGTGGTGACTATAAGGCTACCGCTGAACCACGCTTTACAACCAAGCGCATACCCGGTGCCAGTAGTCCAACATTTGCTTCACTCTCTGGCAAGGGCAAAGTTTTTGCTAAACTCGACTTGGCACAAGCCTATAGCATCCCAGTGGACCCAGAAACAGCAGAAGCACAAACTATAGTCACACACAAGGGCGCATTCAAATGCCACCGACTCCAATTTGGAAGTAAGCATGGCACGGGCGTTTTTCCAAAGTTTTTGATGGAACGTCTCCTAATGGCATACAGGGAGTCGTTCCCTATTTTCGACGACGTCCCTATCTTCGGCCAAGATGAGACTCAATTAAGAAAAGACTCACAGAAGTACTAACAAAATTTAGGGAATCTGGCCTCAGTAAAAAGAGAAAAATGCTGCTAATGAAAAAAAGCGTGGAATTCTTGGGGTACTCAATAGACGGTGAGGGCATCCCCCCACAGATAAAAAAATTAAGGCAATCCAAGAAGCACCTGAACCGAGAAACAAAACAGAACTGCAAGCCTTTTTAGGACTTATTAATTTTTATCATGTATTTCTGCAAAACAAGGCCACTATAGCTGAACCGTTACACCGCCTTTTTAGATAAAAAAGGCAAACTGGACGTGGGGTAGCAAAGAAAGGAATGCTTTCCAAAATATTAAAAAGTTGCTAACGTCAACAAACGTTCTTATCCAATTTAGCAACACACTGCTTTAAGAGTGACCTGCGGCGACGCTTCACCCATTTGGAGTAAGGTGCCGTCCTGAGCCACCAACTTCCTGATGGCAGAGAAGCACCCGTCGCATATTATTCTAGGACTCTGTCAAAGACTGAGTGAAATTACAGTCAACTGGACAGGGAAGCCCTAGCAATAGTCGCTGGAGTAAAACGCTTCCACGAATATCTGTATGGGCGGGTTTTTCAAATTAATAACGGACCACAAACCACTGATGGGAATTTTGGCGGGAAACAAGCCGACGCCTAACATACTGTCACAAGAATGTCTAGATGGTCAGAGTTCCTTGCAGCCCTATTCCTATACTCTGACACACGCCCAGGGAAACAAATTTCCCATGCGGACGCTTTGAGCAGAGCACCCTTACCAACCACTGATGAAGACCCGGCACCAGCCAATGACATCGCTGCAAATAGAGACTTGTCCCGATCTACCCATCTCTGCCTATGATGTCACAAGAGCCACCGCTAAAGACGTCATTGACTGCCCGTGTTCTTGGCTGGGTAGCGTAAAGGCTGGCCGCGAGACCCAAAAAACTGAGACTTTTAAACCTTTCCGTCCAGACAGACTGAACTTTCTATTCAAAAGGGGTGTTTTTGTGGGGAGATCGGGTGGTCATCCCAACAAGTTGCAGCCCAGGGTACTAGGTTATTGCACGAAGATCACCCTGGAATGGTTAAGATGAAAAGCCTGGCCAGGAGCTATGTGTGGTGGCCAGGTATTGATAAGGACATAGAGATTTGGGTAAGCTCTTGCCACAAATGCCAGGGAATCAGACCGTCCCCACAACAAGCACCCATCAAGGACTGGGAGACCCTTAGGGGACCGTGGTCAAGAATTCATATAGACTTCGCGGGTCCAACCAAGGGGCATACCTTTCTGGTTGTCGTTGATGCCTACTCAAATTGGCTTGAAGTAAAAATCATGCCATCAACGACAACAGAAACGGTAATAAAGAAATTAGATGACCTTTTCGCCACCCACGGTCTAACCGGACGTTCTTGTCTCCGGACAATGGACCAAACTAACAAGCTTCCAATTCGAGGCAATACCTAGCCTCCCTAGGTATCAGACATGCCCTAACTGCGCCAAGCCCATCCGGCTGCAAACGGCAGAGCTGAGAAGAATGGTCCGGTTTACAAAAGAAGGGCTAGATTAATGGACACGGAGATGTCCAACAAAAAAGTAAACCGTTTACTCACACTCCAGCACCATAACGCCCAATACAATAACTAACAAGTCCCCGGCGGAATTACTTATGGGGCGAAAATTACGATCACACCTTGACAGACTACACCCAAATTTTACCCCAGAAAACCCCCCTGATTCCTCCACAAGGTTTAGGCAATTCGAAATAGGCGACTTGGTATACGCAAAAAACTTCACAGGTGAACCGGTATGGGTACCAGGAACAAATTACCCAAGTCACAGGCCCAATCCTACCGTTTAACGTAGACGATGGCAGGGAGTGGAAGCAGCACATAGACCAGCTTCGATCCCGAATAATAGAGAGACCCACAGACACACAACCAGTCGCCGACAACACCGACAAATCACAAACCGGGGGGGGGGGAAAGGCGAGAAGTTAATAAAGAACCGTTTAAAACCAAAATGAAATATGTACAAGCAAAAAGAGCAAATAAAGACTCACTGTTTGAAGAGACTTGCGGGAAGAGCCCATCGGAAGGGGCCAGCCAGGCCAGCTCAACCTGCCCAATGGAAACGGGTGGGAGCGGCACAAAACCGCCGGCCTAACAACTCAGGCGGCGGTAAAATGGCTGACTTACCCTTCCAGACGGTTCCAGAGCGAAGATCGGAAGACACAGCAGCCCCATCCGAACCGGTCGAAGTCTTCGCTAAGAATGAACGCGCAAGTCAAATCGAGTCCGGAGAAGCCCCACCTACTGCGCTGACAATGTAACTACGTAGGACTGAACTAGGAGGGAGGGGTGTTCTAATATGTAAATGGTTGACTCCTAGACTACACTTCTGATTGGCCCAGTAAAGTAAGAAGTGGATTGGTTTCACTAGGAACCAATCAAAGAGCTGCTGAAAGGCGGCAAATTCAAGAGAATGTCATCGCTGAAAGCAGGCAGGCCAGCCTGTATAAAAGGCTAGCCTCGGCTGCTGCAAAGTGTTCCTATTCTGATGCTTTGTGAATTAAAGCCTTTTGTTGTTGGAACCCGGTCTACCTCGTGTGTTTTCCGAACAAAACATTTATGACATGTTGAAAGCAATGTCTTTGCAATTTCTACAATTATAGGTTTTTTAATTGTTAGAACAAGCTAAGGATTCTTGTTTGAACCTACTTGATTGTTGTTGTTGTTTTTAGCAAAGTTTCAATAATTTCTATATGTTTTCTTTACTCAGGCTTTATTATCTCTATAACCATTGGGCCATGCAAGCAGGTACTTATTTCTTCATTTTTGTAGTCCTGGCACTTGCACTGTTTGAAGAGCCAGCTGTATACCTACTTCCTTTCTTGGTAAGTATGTAGTTAAATATAACAGGCAACTCTTGGAAGTTAGAGGCTGTAACAGTGTGTGTAGAAATAGATATAAACCATGTTTATACATCCAAAAGACACGCTAACAAATTTAGGAAGCAAACAAAAATATTAGACTACCTTCCCTCTAGCAGCAAATATTTGATAAGAAGAGATCAGCAACAGACAAATGATCAGGCAGAAAACAATACTGTGATCAAGGAATCAAAGAGGAAACCACACTCCCACCAAAACTGTACAAACATGCACTGATGATGTTACCAAGTTGGGTTATGAAAACAAGCAAATAACCAAGCTGAAAGAGCACCAAGAACAAGTGTGTGTGTTAAAGCAATCTTAAGTATGTTCATTATGATATGCAGTTTTCCTCCTTTGACTTGGATTTTGTATTTGTTTATTTCTGAATTTATCTACTCTTCTTTTCAACAGATTACATCAGTGATTGAAGTCTTATGCCTTTTTGTTTTCTTTGGAAGACTCATCCATTTTGCACACGTTACACCTCGAAATACATTCTGGAAAGATACAAAGAATATCTGCATCATGTTAACAGTCTTGGTGGGTTTTACCTTGTACAGCATATACCTTTTGCAAATAGTGGCTTTTCACAGTTTCATATGAAATCATTTTTTTGAAATCAGTAGAAACTAAGGTACTCCTAGGCTCCATTTTCGCTGGCAGAGGGAAAGCCAGGCCCAGGTGGAGGCTCACAAAGCCCCTCAAGTTCTGTTTTCTCTGGCAGAGAGCTAGCAAAACAAACTAAAAACAAAACAAAAGGAGAAATGCTTCCCTTTTTGCATTTGAGCATACAAGAAGGAACAGGAAAGGAGAACGGGAAAGAGGAAAGAAAAAGAAGATGGGAAGAGAGCAAGGAAGGAAAAACAAGGAAAGAGGGGAAGGAAGAAGAAATAATGACGAGGGAGGGAAGGAAGGAAGGAAGGAAGGAAGGAAGGAAGGAAGGAAGGAAGGAAGGAAGGAGGGGGATTATAATGAGAGGGACGGAGGGTCTGAGGAAAGTCCTGGCTTAGCACTTGGCCAACATGAATATCTAGTTGGCTACACCCACCCTGGCTACACCAAGCTCCCCAAGGTCAAAGACAACCCTCAACAAAATTGAATTTGACAACCCTGATCTATAACATTATATAGTGGTTCTGTGCTTGCATGCTGATCTTTCTGCAGTCAGTTTTAGATGGGTTAAGTCCATTAACTTAACTACGGGTTAAGTCTCTTGACCCATAGTTGTAATTGCTATGAGATTAAAATGAGAGAAGAAACACATCCCATGTGTTTTGTTTTGTTTTTTTGAGCTCTTTGAAGAAAAATGGGATGTAAATCTATTTATAACACAGTAGTGGAAAATGGATGATTTGTGCTATTCTCCAATATTTTGCATCTCCACCATGGAGAAATGATGGGCAGCTCATTTTGGTTTGAGATTTTGTGAAGTTAACATATATGAGCTTATCATCCTGTGTACAATAACACAGATCATGCTGTTGAATTTTGATAGTACAATTGTAGTAGAGGATCTGTTGTGACCGGCCTAGAATTTGGTCTTAAGATGGGTGGCCATATAAATTTATTTGTTTGTTTGTCAAACATACAAGATAATAAGTATAAGTATGAACATTAATAAGAACAAAGGGAGTAAATACAGATAAATGGGGGACAGTAAGACAGGGATGTTAGGCATGCTGGTGCGCTTATGCACACCCTCTTTAAGGACCATAATGTTTTAATTATTAATATTGTTACATTATTTATTATTAATAAATTAAAATGTTTTAAATAAATAAATAAAAACAGATCTAGCTAGGTTGTCTACTACAGGGGTCCCCAATCACCAGGCCCTGGACTGGTACCGGTCCGTGGGTCATTTTGTACTGGGCCGCAAAGAATGAATAATCGTGATTAAAATATATATAAATATATGTTTTTAGTAAAGAAATAGTAAAGAAGCCCNATATAAATATATGTTTTTAGTAAAGAAATAGTAAAGAAGCCCTTTACTATTGGGGAAGAATTGATTTTGCCGGTCCTTGAAAAAGTGTTTCTGCATTAAACTGGTCCCTGGTACAAAAATGGTTGGGGACCATTGGTCTACTACATCTTTTGATTGCATTGGTATGTTGCCTACACTAAAGGCATGCTGGAGTCTCTAGTATCATTTATTCATTTATTTGTGAATTGTTCCATGTCAGTTCCAAACATTGTCTGTGGAGGCTTTTACTGTTGGATCCCAACTAGACCAAGTAGGCAACTGATACTTAAAATTGTTGGATAACAATCATAAAATAGCTCTTTTGGCATAGTTTTTGATGCAGTGGATTGTATACCAGTTCTTGTTTGCTTAAACAGGTGCAACTCAGCACGTATAACTACTGTGTATATAGTATATATTTATAGTATTATATTAGCATATAAGCATTTGGATAAGAAAGAATTGTATTAGTCTAACAATCACTGTACTTGCAAATGTTGCACTTCAAAGAGGTTTCTGTTTGTAGCAATGAAACGAACAAGATTAATTTCAATTGTGGATTAAAGCTGGCTGGATCGACCTTGATTGCATAATCTTAATTCAAAAGTGCTTATCGCTCTTCATAATCTGGAACTCAAATTTCTCTAAAATATCTAGGCTGGATTCATGCATTTTCAAGGAGACTGCTTTATAAGGACTCAAGTAGCCCCTCATGCATTTTGTTGTACTGTCCTCCAGGGGTGGGATTCTACTGGTTTGGACTGGTTCCGGTGAACCCCTTGTTCTGATGATCAGCTGGCTTTGAACCGGTTCGCTATGATGAGCATGTGGGCCAACGCACCTGCCCCTGCTCTTTCCTGTGCTTTATTCCCTTTGTTTTGAGCATAGCTGATTTGCATGGCAGAGCGGTTTGCCGGGCCTCAGCTATTTTAGTCACAGGGGCTGCAGTTGAAGGTAAGTATGGGCTTTTTAAAAACACGGAGCATGTGCGCAGAACACACGTTTGGTGCGAACACATTCAAGTGCACATTTGTGAGCTAAGCGCACAATCACTGAACTGGTTGTTATACCGGTGGAATCCCACCCCTGCTGTCCTCTGTATACAAAGCTTTGTTTTAAACTGTTGCCCTGGTGCAACAATGGCGAAAGGTTTTTAATCTAGTCATGTAGAGCAGAGGTCTCCAACGTTAGCAACTTTAAGACTAGTAGATTTCAACTCCCAGAATTCCTCAGCCAGCTTTGTTGAAGTCCACAAATCTTAAAGTTGCCAAGGTTGGAGATCTCTGATGTAGAGAATCATTACCGTTTTATGAGGTCAGATTCTTGACTCTTGTGTACTTATATCTTGTGTGTGAAATCTAAATCCACAAGCATAACTTTATTTTCAGCTTATTGGAAAAAAGACTCCTCCCTGTCATTAAGTGTTTATTTAAACTTAATTCCTTAAATGTAAGTTGCTTTTTCCTCTTCCTTTGAAATTGTAGATGACATTGATTGACCTAATTATCTATGGCACTCTTAGAACCTTGAACATTCATGGTGTTCGATGGTCCAGGCCATTGAGGCCCATCTTCTTAATAAACTTTGCGGAGAGTCGTCAGGTAAGAAACTAGAGTGGGTAATTTCCATGTTTGACAGTCTTAAATGCAGGTAGTATTTAATGATATAGTTAGTAGGTAATGTTGCTGTGGTTGTTATTATGTGTATGCGCTTCAGAGGATATTTTCGTCTCTCTTTTTGGAAAAAAAAATTTTTTTTTCCTCCCTCTCTCTTCTGTGCAAATAGGCAGGCTTGACCTGGCCTGCCTTTGGGAAAGAGGAAGCATGAAATAAGGTATTGTTGAACCCTTCAAAGCCAGGAAACATGGTGGACTGACCTGTGAGGGTTTTGAAAATTCTGCATGTGGTGGTGGGAACAACTAATTTGAAGAGGTCTAGAGCACTATTGAGGCAGCAGCTACAGAAAGTGCAGGTCCTATACCATGTGCATCATTCTGTGATTTTTTTTAAATTTAAAACATAGATTTTTTCAAAAAAAATGTACTTTCCCCAGGAAGGACAAGTGGGGGGAGGGGGAATTGCATGTCAGCTGTGGAACAGGAAGTATGGCTTCTCTGTGTTGTTTGTTCCTTTTGTATTTGAAGCTACTCTGAGCATGAAGCTTAGCTGTTGAAGCACCTGAAATGTGATGCCCAAAATGCCCATCTCCATGGCAACATCATCCTCTCTGTTTTAAACTGAAGTCTGCCTTAAAAAGCTGCATCCATATTTTCAGCCGACATATATGAGCAAGCTAGATTTCACAAAATAATCCTGCCTCCTGGTATCTGTGCAAATGCCTATAGCAGAAAAATCTGCATGCTTATAATTGCTGCGTGCATGAAGGCTCTCCTCTTCAGGCAGAATAATTAGAAGACAGCAATTTTTGTAAAAAAATTGAAAACTGAATAAGCTTTGTTGTTACCTATTACAGAACACTGAAGGGGGTTCAAGGCTTGTCATTTGCTGCTTCCAAAAAGTTCTACTTATACATGTATGTGTACAATCAGGACCAAATTAATTCAGCTGTGGGTAATAGCCATTATAACAGCTTTGAGTTTCAAGTATGTAAAAAAGACATTGATCCAGAATTGCCATGTCCTCTACCTGGAGGTACAGTGGAGATTTGACTTGTACTGAAGAAGCTTTTGTTTATATAGATGGGAGCCTCCTTTACAGGGATAGAGTGAATGTGACCCACTAAACTAGTCTTGAAGGTTGATTGATTTTTATGAAATGGTTCTACTGATCCTTTAAGAAAAAAACATTTCCAAGGATGTAGGGAATGGTACTTCATCTCATTCGTTTCTTGGAATATAGAACCTCTCAAATATCTGAAAAATCTCAACTTTGGAGATTGGCTCCAAGTTTGTTCCCCCAGATCTGTTACTGGATATCTTGCAGCTGAATCTAATTCTTTAGGGAAAGGTAATCAGACAAGTAAAAGAAGAACATGGATGCTCTTTTTGGCAGATCCGGCGAGCCTTTCGAAGCATCCGGAACACTCTGCCTGAGATCACTTATGTCTTTCTACTGTTCATGTTCAGTGTCCTGATGTTTTCTCTCATGGCTCTGAAGCTGTTTGGAGACAGGTATGGGGGCTCAGGTTAGCATCACTGCCACTGAGGTGAGTGGGTGGGAAGTACTGTCATATAATAAATAATACTCAAGCAGTTTGTTTTAATTTTTACTGTTTGATTGCGATCCCTCATTTCTTTAAATGCATTATTGTTTTTTTGTTCGAAGGAATTTGAAGACTTTGGAAGGCTTGCCCTATTTTACAAATTATCTTGAAGTGGTATTTGATATGTACGTGCTGGTGACCACTGCAAATAGCCCAGACATTATGTAGGTAATTCTCTTCTCTTCAGACCAGAAGTAGTTGTTAAGTTGAGGTGATGTGATGTGCAGAAATTCATTGTCCTTCCCCTGCCATTTTCACCATGAAACAATCTAAAATAAATAGCCCTAATTTGAATCTTCAGCTTATATCAGAGGATGGGAAAACGAGATAAGTATGTAATAAATATGAATTGCTGTTTCCAGCCTTCCTGCATTTCATTTGTAAATTAGACATAGAAAGATTTTGCTTTAGAAGGGGTGACCATTGGGAAGAAGTAGTAGTTACCTAGGCAACTTTTGGAAGTGTATTGTAGATATTTAGCTCTTCTAGAGAGCAGATATATGACTTATTACTTCAATTTTGTGCAACAATTATAATTATAGGTGGAACTCTATTCAGATCAGAACCATGCACCAAAAACCATGGATACATGAAATTGTTCTTCATAGATAACAGTGTCTCAGCTATATTTATCAACTACAGACACACACAATTGTGGATCATGAAACTGGAAAAAGACAGCCATCTGGATTGAGCTACATAAATGGGTTGGGTTCAAACATGGTTTTTCTCTTATTTTAAATCAGCCAAAATTGGCTGGGTACATTTACAATGGCTAGATGTCATAATGTAAAACAAAACAAATCCCATTATAAAGCCTGAGAGTAGGCAATTCTGTTATGGGAAAAGTGTTTTCTATGTTCTCATCCATTACAAATATCTGCTTTTTTTCTCTGGAAATCACTAGGGCCTTCTCTTTAGTGTATTTAATGCAAATTTTCTTTCTTCCTTATAGGATGCCGGCTTATGACTTCAGCTGGTGGTACAGTTTATTTTTTATAATATATGTAATAATCAACACCTACATTTTCATGTCAGTCTTTTTAGCCGTTGTGTACAACAACTATAGGAAACACTTAAAGGTAAACTCCGCATTTGAGTAGCCCCGCCCTTAAACCTGCTTACTGAGTTCTGAACCTCTCCAGTTTATACCCGTGAAATGTGATTTGGGGGTGGGGCAAGGAAATAAGCCACAAAATATGTTCATTAAGGCTGATAAATTAAATGCCTCAATTTTAGCTTCTCAAAATTCCACAAAAAGGAACTGAAAGTTGTCCCTTCCAATGTAATTGCTGTACCACAACTATGGACCTTTAAAGCCATTTTTGAGTACATTATTCCAGTCACAAAAATGTTGTCCGCTTCACCTTAACTGTGGACTTAACAGTATTGGCCTGTTTCTGAGGTTTCCCTAATTTAAAATTAAATGGTATTTTTTTTACAGATCTTTGGTGTTCCAAGTCTGTTGATATTTCCCTCTTATGTGTTGGTGATGTTGTTTAGGAACTGGAGTGAATATTCACAGCTTGCGTATCTGAAATAGAGATAGTTGCCTTCCATTAGGGACAGATAGAAAATAGTCTTTGTTACAGAGACTTTGAGACAAGGGGATATAGTGGATTCCCTATAGGATATTGTCTCTGAGTTTCAAAATTGCTTTTTGAGCTTCCCTATAAGCTCATATGATAACTTTTCCTCTTTAACAGTTATTCCTGTTTTCCAGAATGAGATCCGCAAGCTTGTTTACATGAAACGTCACAAAATGATAGAAGCCTTCAACCTCCTAAAGGTCAAAGAAAGAGATGAATTTGTTGTCCAACAAGATAAGTGGAAAATTCTGGTAAAAATGGTGGCACCTCATATCAGTGCATCCCATCGAGAACTCCTTTTAAGGATATCTGATGAAGAACAGAAGGGCTACGTAGGTGAGTGTCAGTTAAAGATGTCTTTAATATATGTATTGTTTCAGATTCTGATTCTTGTGTCCATGTGATTCTAAAGATTATGGAGCTGGCAAAAGGGTTATCATCATTGTTGAGTGCACTTACCCCAAGATGTGCTATATTGATGGCCTTGATGATTTTTTTAAAGGAAGAACCAGTGGTAGATTGCTTTTAATTTAAGTCTTTAATTCTACTGATACAAAGCCCTACTTAATCAATATATTTAAGAAAAAATATTGCCCATTTTGGACACAACTGTAGTTATTATTTATGATTTGATGATACTAAATATAGTCAAGATGTGATAAAGTTGTATCTAGAATTCTGTCTTGCACACTTGAGTCAAAAAGTGAATGTATAGATTAAATCTGATCTACTTATTCTGAGATCACATTTCTCCATTAAGTTGTTTCCCACAAAAGAAAAATGGATTACAAATTGAGAGTCTTTTACACAGTAAACTAGTGAAAAGTTTACATTTTGATTATAGTACTTTCTGTTCTGACCCAAGCTTAGCAGAATCAAGAAACAGACTCCTTATCCCGAAAACTCCCTCTTTATTTAGTTACCATGAATTCATGGCATTCACCCACAGAAAAGTCATCCATTCACAAAGCTGTAAATTAATTATTGGCAAGGAGTCTCTGAGGCAAGAGCCACAATAAGTAAATTTTCATAATAATGTGAACTAATTGTCTCCTGAAATCACCACTCCCCTTTTGCTTCTATTTATTCCCCAGGGAGAGGCAATTCAGCATCCACATGTACCTTTCTTTCCGAGTTGGCCCCTGTTTCTTAGTTGTTCTCTCCTCTCTTGTGATAGCTCTGCACATACGTGCTTCTGGAACAGGCTGCAGCTGTTCCTCTTCCCCACTTATCTCCCACTTCCCCACTTATCTCCGATTTATATATATATAAATAAAGTTGTAACATGGTTATTATGTGAATCTGGCTTCCCATTGTCTTTGCTTATCAGAAGGTTGCAAAAGGTGCACATGACCCCTGGACACTGCAACCGACAAACACATGAACCAGCTGTCAAGCATCCAAATGTAAATCATGTGACCATGGGGATGCTGCAATGGTCATAAGTGTGAACAATGATCGTAGGTCACTTTTTTCAGTGCTATTGTAACTTTAAACAGTCACTAAATGAACTGTTGTAAGTTGAGGATTACCTGTACACATTTTAATACAGATGAAGATTATCTTCACAGAATCTGGGTGATTTGTTCTATGCACATTCTGCAAAACACATATTTAAACTTTTATTGTCCCTAATAAACACAGCATGCGTGTTCATCAGTGTCTCTATCAAGCTATGATGATGTCAAACTGATGATACCATGGCATAAATCCACAGGGGTGTATTGTGATGTGAGATGCAAATGTGTAGGTTGTGGAGTTGCATGATGATGTCATCACACACCAGTTGTCCTTTCCTCCTTGTTCCATCTGTGGATGCATATCCTAACATAGATAAACAATGAGCAAAACTTGTTGCTATTCTTTGTATCATGCTGTGATTATTTTAATAAAAACATTTTGATTAGGGCTGCTCCTTAATTGGATTCTGTCATTCTTTTGTGTATGATAGACAAACAATCCTTTGTACGCCTGGCTGATCTTCTGAATATCGAGGTCATCACACTGAAGGCCCGCATCCACCCCTTAGACATCTGGTTTCCACAGGTGTATAACTCCACTCCCAGCTTGGTTTTACACAGTATAGTCCAGCACAGGTATGTCTATGTTCAGGAAATGAGTTGCAACAGTCCCAGTATAATATTTCTACTTGTCCATGTGGGTGGCACATAATCTAGCAGCTGCTTTAGTGTACCAGAGGTATTTTATGAAATGTAAACTCCTGGTAGACAATACACCAATTGATCTGTATTTCATTTGTCTGCAGAGCATTCATTTGGATATATGATATTATCATATTAATTAATGCGGTCTTCATTGCGCTTGATGAGAAGAATCCTTATATTTCCTATGCAGAATGGGTTTTCCTATGCTTGTATATAATTGAAATACTCTTGAAATTATATGTCTTTGAACCCAGGACTTTTTTTGCAAGAAACCAATTCTGGAACTGGTAAGTAATCCTTAGTTTTGGTCTTTTTATGATAAGCAAACCAGTTCCACCTATTTTTCATCCATTCACTATGGAACATTTCACATGAAGGCTAACAATTTAGCTGCTTCACATTCAAGGTTTGGGTTGTTATAACAATAATTAACATTTAAGAAATATTAAATGGTTTGGTATTACAGTAGAAAAATATTGAAAAGCCAGAATGAAAGGAAAGGCTCCTATCTATATGTCGATGGAGATTCTCAGTCCTCCAGGTCATGGTTTTTCCCACAGGTGTTTCTTCAAGAGCAACTGGCGCTTCTGGTTTTTCTTTGAAGACATTTCACTTCTTATCCAAGAAGCAAAACATCTTCAAAGAAAAACCAGAAAGTCTAGCTGCCTCTTCCAAAAGCACCTTTGGGTCTCCTATCTGTACATTCTTGATCTTACATTGGATTTTTTTTGGTATAACAGTCTTTGTCTTATTTCAGAAATGGTACTTGGATTTAATAATATACCTGTGTTTCAGATATGCTTTAGAATTATCACCTTTATACCCTTCTAGAAAACATATGTTAAAATGCCTATTAAAAATCAACAGCTGTTCTCTTACTGATTAATGGAAGATCTGTCTGGCACTTACATCAAAGATTTCAAAATATTGGCAGATTTTAAAAAATAAATAAATCAGCATTTGGGAGGTGAAAGAGGAGGAACAGACAGGAGGAAAAGATAAGCCACCTTTCCATCTTTCTTAGGTTTGATACTTCTATCATTATTGCTGCTTTGATTGCAACAATATTGAACACTGCACTTAAATCAGGTACTTTATTGTGTGTGTGTGTGTATTTGCCTATAATTTTATATCTCGTCTCAAGGAAAATGAGAGCAATATACTTTCTTTTAGTAGAGACCTGTTGAGATTTTTAGTCAAATAAGAGTCAGATTTAAAAAAAAAGTGCAACTATAAAACTGCAAAATTTGGGGGAAACTTACATGGGTTACATTTAGTCACAGTACAGACCAGATTCTGGTATAACAGGAACAAGTGTAGTTTCCACTGTCTGTACATTAAATCAGTGGTCCCCAACCTTTTTTGTATCAGGGACCAGTTTCACGCAGAAACACTTTTTCAAGGACCGGCAAAATCAATTCTTCCCCAATAGTAAAGGGCTTCTTAGCTTTAGCAATATATTTTAATCACGATTATTCATTCTTTGTGGCCCGGTACAAAATGATCCATGGACCGGTACCTGTCCGGGGCCCGGTGGTTGGGGACCCCTGCATTAAATGCTCTCTGTTCAAGATCCTTCATGGAAGCAAAAATGGTGAGGAAATTGGAAAGAACTTGTTTTATTGCAAATTCTTCCCACTGTGCTTGTTTCACATTTTGTCTGACCTTTAGTCTTAACTACCCTTAACTACAATTATCTTGTTTCATTAAAGTTAATCACAGGTGATTAATTTCAGACCACATTGAAGCTATAGTTAAAAAAAAATATTACTTCAAGCTGTTCACAGCTGAAGAGCAAGAGTAGGAGGCTCTCATTCTTATGACTTTCAACTGTGAGGTAATTATTACATCAAAACTGGCTTGAGGCCAAGTTCCCAGTTCCATAAATTAGTTTAACAGGGTTAGATGGTTTAACTTTTTAGGATTATTTTCTACTGGTCAACTTAAGCAGAGTATCCAGAAATGAATTTCACTGATATTTATCTACAGCCTAATTACAAATAACATTGAAATTGATGGTTCATTCAGGAAAATGCAGAAATTTTAATAGAAGATGAGGGGCTGCTGCTCTATGTGAAGTAGATGGTTCAAGTTAGTAATGAGGATCAGGACACTGTTTTTTATGACTGTGTAAATTACTTGGTACATTTCTTTTTTTCCTTAGTGACTGCATACAATAGTCAGCAAATACTGGACATTGTGTTTATCTTACGAGTTCTTAGGCTTATAAGAATTATCGACAGTGTCCAAAGGTAAGTGCTTTTTTAGAAAAACACATATCTCATATGTCTGCAAATTAGAACAGATAGGGTACAATTGAGAATGAATAATCTGAATTGGCCTTCTCCATCCTGGTTATTTTCAAATGTGTTGGATTGTGACTCCTAGCCATCAATAGGCATCATGGCTGGGGATAAAAGAGTTGCAATCAAATGCAGCTATACGAGGATGGAAAAAGATAATTTACTAAGTGACATGTTGACAGTACACAACTAAATGATGAAGGGCAGCAGATGGCTTATAGTAAAGGAATGAAAGCAACTAGATGGAGAAAAAGATTGAAAAAGTGATGCCCTCTAATGAGTGCATTGATTAATAGTGGTTTTAAAAAACTTACATTTTCTTCCATGATGTTTTTATACAGTATTTCCTTCCAGGTTCCGTGTTATTATGAATACACTAATAAACATTGTGCCTACGATGCTAACCTTGGGAACATTAATTCTGGTAAGCAGTACATAATTTTGTCCTTTTCCTTGCTTTTCCCATATAAATAAAGGTAGGTCTTAAGTTCAATCTCCAATATGTCCAATTTAAAGGAAGATCCACAGCAAATGATGGAGAAATGATTGACTTCCTGGATAGCACTTGCCAGTCAAAGAACTTGATTAGACAAAGAGATATTCTCAATAATAGGCAATCTCTGTGCCTCGTTATTACTTATGTCAGATGTTGTCAGATGAAGAATTGTGACAAATGTTGGCTTATGTATCTGCTTGAATCAACCATAGCTCCATCTGCAGTATGACTCATTTTTAATAATACTGGCTCATGGTCTATAGACTAAAGGTCAAGATTTTTAAATGATGTGTATTGTCCTTATAGCTTTTCAGCATCCTTCTGGCAGTTGCTGTTCTTGGCTCTGTTTAAAGATCTGGAAATTAATCCTAATGTCTCCTACATGCCAATAGTATGCACTGCCATGTTTGCTTTACAGAAAATTGAGATGAGCAACTTTCTTTTTAGAGGTAGAAATGGGGAAGACAAGATGCTCCATTTTGAGCTAAAATAGAATATTTATAAAATTCTTTATTGGCCAAGTGTAATTGGACACACAAGGAATTTGTCTTGATGTAAATATCTCAGTATACATAAAAGAAAAGATACATTTGCTAAGAATCAAGAATGATAATGTACAACACTTAATGATAGTCATAGGGTACAATCAGCAATCAAATCATACTAGGAAACAGTATCAATTGTAAGGATACAAGCGACAAAGTTACAGTCCTACAATCACAAGTGGGAGGGGATGGGTAATAAGGAGTGATGAGAAGATTAACAGTAATAGTAGTGCAGACTGTAACAGTTGGACGGTGTTGAGGGAATTATTTGTTTAGCAGAGTGATGGCTTTCGGAGAAAAACTCTTCTTGTATCTAGTTCTGGTGTGCAGTGCTCTGCAGCATTGTTTTGAGGGAAGGAGTTGAAACAGTTTATGTCTGGGATGTGAGGGGGTCTGTAAATATTTTCACAGGCCTCTTTTTGACTCATGCAGTATACAGGTCCTCAATTGAAGGCAGGTGGGTAGTAATTGTTTTTTCTGCAAGTATTTATAATTATCTAGGAATGCTTGATTTTGGGGAGATTGATTGCTGGATAGATATGCATAGGGTCATGCTGGAAGAATAATTCTCCTTATAAATTAAAGTAAGTTATTTAATTCCATTTTAATATGCCAGAAGAAAATATTAAAGATTGTAGCATCTCTTGTACTCAACTTAGGAGTAATTCATAATTATGGCTGAAAATTATAATTTGTTTATCATGGATGTAAAAACATCTGAAACCTACTGGCGGAATGGAAGAAGAACTATAGTAAACTGAGTTCATAGTCATCATAGCCATGGTTTGCTTCTAGCTTGCTGAATAAAAGTTGATTGAGTTCATAAAGCATAATAAGCCATGATATAAGTCATGATTGACAAACCTTAAAGATCAGATTTGGACCATAAAATGCAAAATCAAAACTAAACTCATTATATTGTGAAATACAGTGTTGCACAAAGCCAGACTAAGTTTAATTGCCATGTTAAGTGATGTCCTTATGTCCCATCAAAATCTTATTTGGAGGATTCTTATATCTACCAGAACAACAGAAGGGGAGATGCTAGAATCAAAGAGGGCACACTCAGCATAAGATCACAGCTTTAACATACACAAATTCCTTTTCATTTTTTGAAGAAACCTATCCACAGTAAATGGAGTGAATGTCATTTTCATTGGAAAACTATGTTGTGTCAGGGTGGGAATCTACCTACTTACTCAAGGAAAATACAACAGCAGCAAAAATTGGGAGGGGTCTGAGAGGATGGTTAGAACGGGAGATTGGGGACATGCGACTATTTATAAGTTCTGGATGTGAAGTCTTGTTTTGTGCGAGTGCCCATGGTACGCTCCCTCAAAATTCTGTCTAATATTGTTAGCTAGTGACAGTGATAAAGAACAAGCTCTCCTGCTCAATATATTTTGCCTTTAATATAAACATATAAACTAGTATAAAAAACAAACAAGTTGATATCTTCTTTTTTTGGCAGGTGGTATATTATGTATTTTCCATTATTGGGATGGAAATCTTTCATGGAAAAATCCAGTTCTTTGCCGGAAACACCACCTCACCACAAGCCATGTACTGTGGAAATCCTGTTTTGAGTGGAACTACATTTGCACGAGCCAAATATTGCAGGAATAACTTCAACGACATTGTGTCTTCTTTTGTTGTCCTTATGGAATTAACCATTGTCAACCAGTGGCATGATATCCTTTTTAGACAGCCATTGTAAAATACAGAGATAAAGATACAGCTTTGAGAAGAAGCATCATTATCACCAAGGCTTGAGTTGCCAAACATAGTACATTCGGTACATCTGTAAAGGAAGCTTCCAAAAGAAGTGCTTTGATGATTTCATCAAATCAGTTTGTGCAGTCTTTACTCCCTGAGCTAGAATGTTTGGCAGAAAGTGTGTGTGTGTGTGTGATATATCTGTACACACAGGTATACATTTGTCTTTTCTTTTGAGCTCTCTCTGGAATTCCCAGATTTATTATTATAAGGCAGCTTTTGAAGATAGTGAGCAGAAGCTTGTGATAAAGCTCAGAGGGCTGCTCTCACAGAAGGGGTCTGAAAGTTGTTAGAGAACAGGATAATGAAAGGCATTCAGAATCATTGTTTGATCATCCCTACTCCTGTGAGAATGCAGTTTCCCTAGAATCAGACTTTTGATCAAAAGAAGTCTTGATAGATTTATATAACTATGAAATGCACATTGTAGCTACCTTCCTTGTTCTCCTTAATATTAGTACTTCTTGCCAGTGGATTTGCCCTTGTGACACATGAGAGTGCAAAGCTGTTTTTCATCATCTTTCACATTGTTGTGGTGATTATGATTATTAAGTAAGTCTACCCCTTAATAGTCGTAACACTGGAAAGTTTTATTTTTGCATGCATATTTTTCAGAAATTTGAAATTGTATTGATTTATGGAATTTATATGCCACCCACATCTGTCACAACTGGATGCCAAGTGGAGCCAAAATAGGATAAATCTGTAAAATTTTTACCTATTTACATAAATTTTTATTTTCCATATTTTGGATTTCCATCCTTATAAAGAATTGAGGGATTATATGATGTAGAGGTTGCAATACAGTGACTAATACTGTAAAAAAAAATCTAACTATAATAAAACCTCTTACTGAGTAAGCATAGATAAAAGCTTTGCAACCCTATTCTCTCATTCTCATCTATTTTGAGGGCTGTTCAGATTTCAATAGGCTATGCTAATAGTAGATTATAGGAAGCTACCTTCTATTTAACACTGTTTTTACTCATTCTAGTACTAAATTAGGGTTGGCCACATGATCAGCCCCGTGTTTACATTGGATTTGGCATTTTACCAGCCTATGGAGTTCTTCCCAAGAGTGTGGGATAAGTGGATGTTACTTGATGGTCTTTTACATATCTGAAAATAGTAGGTTGGAGAATCCTGCCTTTTTATCCAATGACAATTCATATCCATGCAAATTGCCTCATAAAGAAATTGTCTCAAGCCAGGGAGATATTGATTGATGGCATTTGAAATGCAGTGTGTCAAGTGACATGTTTGATTTCCAGCATCTTTGTAGCATTCATTTTGGAAGCGTTCTTTGTGGAATATTCTGTTGAGAAGAGTGAAGTTGAAACAGCCATTGAGAAGAAGATTCAAGAACTAGGTATAGGGGTACAAGAGTAAGTAAATTAAAAATATTTTTTTTTTGCCCAAAGCAGATGATTTATAAAGTGGTAGAATTCTTTCTCCAGGCCCAATCATAAATGTTTTCTCTGGGCCCAATCATTTGCCCCATCTCATTATCTAAAATTTCTATTACAATCTGTAATAGTTATAACAACTTTTTTTAATGTTGTAACACTTTCCTACCTAGCATTCTATTCCTACAATGGGCAACTAGTTTCCTAGCACTAAGAGCAAGCCTGCTGCAAAATATAGGGCTTCCAGATCTTGGCTGCAAAAATTACAAGTGACCACTAGATGGCAAAAGAAGACACATCCTTGCTGTTTGCTGCCACTTAATGGTTTCTTTGAATTGTAGCTACCAAGCACAGATAGCCTTAGCAAAATGGCTAGTAGAGACTATGGAGATTAAATCATGTTATGGAAGCCTTTGAGTTTAGGTATCTCCTATCTGCAGTGTGGCATGTAACTGGCTTTGGACAGAGGAGGAGGAACTCCCTGCAAGGCCAGGTGTACTGCTTGAATATTCCTGGATATAGTGCTTTCTATGAAAATATAGATATCACTAGATAGTCATAAATCTTATTTTTTAAAAAAAAAAAAAAAACAACCCAGCTTCCGGTAGTTTACCAGCTAATAAAAAGCAGTTCTCCAGCAAATAAAAATCTTACTTTGGATTAGTCTAGATGAGTCAGTGCTTTTTAGCTAGACTTTTTTAGACTATGTGGGAAGCTAAGTTAGTACAAATAAGGCAGCAAAATTATTTCTAGGGTCTGTATGTTTACTTCTTAAATGGACCTTGGTTCACATATCATTCTAAAGTATGATATGTTTGGCTATCATTTTATGGAATAAACATCAATTGTTGTATTCATAGCATGCTTATAGTCCTAAACTCTGATGTATTTTTAAAATGACTGGATGTACATAATACTGTATATTTAACCAAGCCAAAGAAACAATATTATTGTATAGCACATATTGTGAGCACAGCCTTATTTTATGCTATTTGTGTTAGCTGCTAAGTGATTCTTGGCATAATGTTTCAGGAGGCACTATGATGATGTCACATATATGACATCAGACATATATCATTTGTGTTATGTCAACATGGCACATATGACTTTCTCCCTCCCTCACTTTTTTGCCCTCTGCAGAGGTAACCATGAAACATGGGTAGAAAGAACTTGAAATCAGAGACACTTTTAAAAAGGTCATTTTAAAAAAATGTATATGTGTATTAAGTAGATGGGTTCTGTTTTTAGGGATGACCTTTTTGATGGTAGATTGATAGACAACCTTGAAACCAGTGAAAATGATCTTGGAAGCGAAGAGGGAATGGCAGTGAAGAAGAAACCTAAGGGGTTGATGTTTAAAATTGCTTCCAGAAGTAAGTGCACTGTCAGACAACTTGTATTTATTGTGTTTATTGGTGGGCATGGAGAAATAATAACTACTGTTAGGAACAAATAATCATGTGTGTATATTGTAAGATAGTGTGGGTTTTTCGTTATGGTGGGGGAAGAACATAAACCTATTTCCTTAATTGCATTGCTCCAGACAAGTTGGAAAATTCCCATAATTCTTAGTACAGCCCAGAATCTTGATTGTTGAAAGGGAATTTCTAGGCGAGAATAAGCTGGAAAAGCCTATGTAACTGATACCAATTTTTCTCTCTGGCTTTTTGATTTGCTGCTTTTCAAAACACAGAAAGATGGTATTTTTGTTGACATACAAGTCTCTCTTTCTTGCTTTATGGTAAATTTCTTAGAGACCTAGACAGTAAATTTTAATACAGCATGAACAACTTGGATTCTACCCATACTATCTAAAAAGAGCAATTTCACTTACATATAGATTGATGGGTGTGTGTGTGTTGTGGCTATGGTCTTTTGCACTTTCTATACTCTTGTTCCTACTTGTGCTCCCTTCTGTTATTTGATGTACTTTATTAATATGAAGGATTCAAACTTTAAAAGCGTGTAAATGGGAATGTAGGTTGTAGTGTCCACTCTTCACAAAAGGAAGAGATTAAAAAGGCTGATTATCCAGCCAAAACCAAATGGTAGATATCCCTATCCCTATCCTCTCCAGTACTGTATGGTTATATCTAAGGCTTCTAGTGTTGGGTACAAAGAACAGTCATGATATTGACAGCATAGGCTGTTCTAGCCCACAATGTAGCTTTGCACAATCAACCAAACAAAAATGCATTCCCCACTTGTATCTGTAGGCCAAGTTAAGTAAGAATTAGTAGCCTGAGTTTTCAGGTACATCTGGACTTGGAGACGTTCTGCTAATTGATTTGTTTTTGGCCGCAGGATACAGGACTGTGGATGCTTTACTCCAACGCATGTTTGAAGCAGAGATAGCTCCAGAAGAAGGTCCCTGCCTTGATGAGATTCTAAATCTGTCGCCAGATGACACCTACCCAGGGAACCCAGCTTTTGACAGGGTCGCATAACACAGAGAATGAGTGAAAATAACTGGAATCTTTTTGAAGCAAGTCTATTTTAATCGTTCTTGAATTCACTAGGTACCAGCTTTAAGCTATTATTGGTCCCTTCTGCTACTTGCAACTGAAAGATTGGTGCTGTTTTCAGGTTCTTCCCTCCAATGAATCAAGTACTCAAAAGCTTTAATATGTACAGTATATAATAGATGAAATGCAGTATTTTTTACAAATGGAAAGCATATTGGATGTTTGAAATACTGGTACTTTGAATTCTCCTACATGCTTAACATATGACTTGGATACCTAACATTGAAAGTTATATTACTGAATGCAGCTCTGTCCACTATCCAGGTGTGTGTGTGTGTGGGGGGGGTTGGGCACGTTATTAAGAAATATCAGGGACATATCCAGTAATAAAGGCAGAGGATCCAACGCTAATTACTATTCCTCATTCATCCACCTCTATCAAAAGTTGTAGTGGGCTAACCCTTTGTCTTTACGTTCACTGTAGGCCCTCTCTCTTCTCTGAAAGAAGAGTCCATGGATGCATTTGACTGATGAAAGTAAATCCATGTCTGAATTACTTTACCATTTTAGTCTTTACCATTTAGTCAGTTTAAATTAAGATAGTAGTATCTAAGTCCTAAATATCAAGCATTCATTCACACAGTTAAGAGGCTGACACTACCTCACTGGTCCTGCTCCTCCCATTAAGTGCTGTTTTCTACATTCCATTCATCCAGAGATGGAAATCAAGAAAAGAGAAGACACTTGACTTGATTTTTTTTCAAACAGATCAGCCTTGAACTTTCCACAGTATCTGAAAGTTACAGTGTAATTCCTGATTCAAAGTGTACCCAATATCAAAATTCAAATATATGAAAACATTGTTAGGTTGCAAAATAAGTATTTGTATGCTTGACTTTAAAAAAATTGAGACTGAGTTTGAAATTAAATGGAGATGCTTAATTACATATATGTTCAAATGAACCAAGAGTCATTAATTTTTTGCATAGGGTTGGAGTGCAAGCCATCTTGAGAATGATTCAGTTGAAAATTGGGATAGAATAATCTTATTGTCAGGAATGTTTTTGACATTCTGCATCTTTAAATTTCTGGGGTAGCACTTCTGGGATAGTTCATCGCTTTACTGTATGTGTTGTATTATACTGTATGTACTGGGAGGGGGAAAGGTTATCTGGGAAATACATTTCCAATATATTTTGGAAAGAAATTATTTGTACAAGAAGCTCAGGACTCTTAGAGAACAAATCAGAATGGAACCAAATTTGTTACTCTTCAAAATTCCTATCTGCTGTATTTAAAAAATGGCTTCCAGAAAAAAGAATCCACCAATGAGTCTTATAAAGATACAGAGATATTAGCTTAAACACACTTCCTTCTTTTCATCTAGGTGGAATAGCTGTTAAGAGTTTGGAAAGAATTATAGAAGCTATGCTCTGCATGCTTGCCCAAGAATAGGGGTCTCCAACCGTGGCAATTTTAAGACTTGTGGACATCAGCTCTGGGAGTTGACGCCCACAAGTCTTAAAGTTGCCACGACTGAAGACCGTTGCCCTAGAATAAAGCTCATTTCTATTCTGGAAAATCCCTGAAAAATCGACTCTCCTTCCCCACTAGTACCTGGGGGTTTGTCCTCAACTGATGTATACCTCTCCATGTTGCAATGCAGTATGTATCAGATGTTTTAGATGAACTACTTTCACCTGAAGTCATTGGTTGCTTTCCATTATTGATGAAAGCTTTCCAAAGTACACAGTGGATCATAAGTTTGTTCCCCTACTGTACTTGTTCTCAAAATTGTAAATTTTTTTCCTTCAACTTATAGATATACATTAGTCACTTACTGACTGCAGTTGGGACCATCAACTATCACTTATTTTCCTGTAGCAATGACAAAGGGACCAGCAGTAATGTTTTTATTCTTGGGAATAAGGAATTGTGATAAAGGGTATGGTTGTAATTATAAGACAATTTGGTTTCTGCTTTTACACATTTATATAAGAAACTGTCTGAAGACTACAATTCCTATCATGTTGGAAACCAATCATAGAAGAGCTTTAGATATAGAAAACTTGATCCATGGTTAGTACTTAATGGCTAAGTAATAGCCTTAATACAATATAATTGTACTTTTAACTCAAGTATGGTGTCACTATCACACTTATCTATTACACTTGATGCCTTCTATTTACTATTATTCTACTCTTTTATCTGAAAAATTAAAATGGACTTGACTAGACAATTTTCCTTTGAAAGCACATTTTATTGTTCATAAAGTACACACAGGGGGGAAAAAAGACACTGGAGCATTTAGATGTGATTAAGCTGATTTCTTCACCCATCTCATTTTCATTCTCAAACTTTGGATCTCTCGGTGTTAATTGTTTTCGCAACATTCCACTCCTTGTTCCCTATTTTTCTGCTGCCCAGTTCCAAAAAGAGGGTTCATCTCGAGTATTAACATTTTTGAGAAGTGTTAGCAAAGGGTAGCCAACACTTGTCAAATCACTTAATAGTCCACTATTTAAGCAGCAGTGCAGTGCCAACCTTTACAAGTCAAAGCAAAGTGAAACAGCCGCTTGACGGAACAAGATGCAACTTTGTGAAGACTTGATCAAACAATCTCAAAAACTTTTCATTGTTTCACAAGAATCCATCATTTACTTCCGTGATCGTTTGTTTTCAACAAGCAACACCGCAAGCCTGTTGCGGAGAACTATTATTTTATTGGAGTAAGTTTTTAAAAATAAGTCTCTCAACGTTAACCGTAAAGCTCCCAAAGAAGGCAAGTGGTTGCAGTCTTGTATGTTCAGCAAAGTGATGAAGAAATTAATCCAGATCTCTCCATTGGGAGTCCTAAAGGGGAAAAAAAAAAAAAAGGGGGGGGGGTTTAAATCAACCTCCAGATGTGGCCAGATGTTTCTAGCATCACAAATGGAAAGCTGTGTCAGTTATTTTGGGAGATGGACTAGACTTTTATCCAAAACAGCTGGACAACGAATCTCAGATTTTCTACTAGTCAATACCAACTCTGGGCTGTTGGATCAACAATAAAATAGTTCAGTTTGTCTTCAGGTTTTTTTTTCCTAGGTTTCAGAAATATATTCTATTCTTTCAGACTCCCATCCCTTTTTGTGTTTTCAATGACAATCCTAATTGAATGGCTATAGAAAATGGTTTTTAAAAAATTAAAATAATTGTATTTCTAACTTTGAGAGCCCTTTACATGAAAAATAAATGTGCTAATCACTATTTTTGCATGTATTCTATTAGCTGTCATAAGCTGAACTATAATGCAAATAAAAATCCTAATGTTACTTAATTTTTACAAGCATAATCAGATTTTATTAAAAGTGCTTTAAGATTATTCTGTAGAGCAGTTTTTAATGTTAACACAAAGATAATTAAGCATCTGGGGAATATAATACTAGTGGTATCCGAGGAACATATTTATGTTTTGCACTGGCTCTTTCCATTTATTGGAGAATAACCTTAGAGCAAATTAATTCTTTATTTCAAAAATAAATTGAATATTCATGCGCAGGATTTGAAAAATATAAATAGAAATTGTCCACAAATCCTGTGCTTCCCAACTTTGATTACAACAAAGGTTGATAGCATCTTCTATAACGGGTATCAAACTCAATTTCATTGAGGGCTGCATCTGGGTTGTGCTTGACCTTGGGGGTCGGGGGTGGCCAAGATGGGCATGGCCAGCTGGATGTCCCATTGCGGCTGAAAACGAAGCCTGGTGGGGGACCCTGAAACTCCATTTTCGCTGGCAGAGGCATCGCAGCTGGTCTTTTGCTGTTTCCAAGGGCTGCCTCATAGGTCAGATCTAAGATCCCGCCTGCAGACCTTGAGCTTGATACCCCTGTTCTATAACATGTAAGGATCAATTCTACAGTAGAGAAAATATATGGCTCTGGAAAGTTATTGAAATAAAGTAATTATAGACCAACCTCCTAAAGGTACCATCAGGTTTCCAGATACCTTGTTCATTTTTTACTTTCATATATGTGCCAAATAACATGCAGTACACTGTTGCAGCAATTCCAAAATAATCAGTCTAAGGAATAAAAATATAAAAATATTTAGCTTCAGTTGTTTTAAAATGTCTGCTTTTAATCCCATCCCCCCATGAATATGATCCAACTGCAAAAAGTCTCCTTTCCCTGATTTATTCTTGATGCTCTTCTGGAATAGATTAGAGTGAACAGTGTTTCTGGGCCAAATCAAGCTGGGAGCTTCAAGCCTGAACATGATCTGAATGCAGAATCTTAGATAGACTGATAATTTACATTAGTACTGTTGTGTAACAGGTGTTCTAAAGAAAAATTAGTAACATCTGAATCAAAACCTACATCTCTGAATTAAATTTTCCTCCATGATCATCAAAGTCTGTAATTACTGGTGACATGGGCTACATAGCTTAGTGTTAAAATCATACATGTAAGTCCATACCTGGTAATTCCACGGCTTGCCTGTAATCATTTCAATACATTGAAATCCAGATGTCTCACACTTCCCCATGAAAGCAGTTCCTTCAGGAAACAGGGTCATATCTATGCTTTGACCAAAGTCAATAATTGTCAGGCCATGAGATGTGCCATCAATATCACATGTGTCATTGTCCAGAAACCTTGTTTAAAAGCAATTAGCAATGGTTACTATTAAGCAATGCAACAAGTCAGATTGACAAGAAAAGATCTCCAAACATTCACAAGTGAGATCCTTGCCTTTCGCCAAATATAAAATTGTCAGGTTTAATGTCACCATGAACTATTCCACACTTGTGAAGCTCTTCTACCATGTGCAGGATTTTTATGGTGAAGTAGATAACCAGAGCTTGAGGCATCACCTTCTCTGTTAGTTTTTTGTATATATTTATGGTGTTCTACAGAGGGGAGAGATGAAAAGCAGATGATCATACAGACAAATGAATATGCCTGAAATCCTGTGTATAGTGGATATAGAAAGTCTATACCACCCATTAAAATGCCAGGTTTTTTAGGTTTTTTTTTAAAAAAAACATTAACTGTATGCTTATCAGACAGCAAATTCCACTTACACTTTAGAGAAAAATGCAACTGGCTGGTTTACAAAATTGTACCCTGCTAGAAAGATTTCATACATAAAGTCAGCAAAACAATGCTTTCTAAACCACTAAACTATTTTAATTTGCCCAAATATCTTCTGTTAAGGACAACTAATTCTATTTGCAAGTCATAACACATTCATCTGCTGGGCGGGATATAAAAGGTCACCATGGTTATAATGCAGGTAAAGGGGGTGAGCCTTCAATTGTATGGTCACAGCTCCCTTCTTGACTTTTAACTCACCACCACCACCACCACCACCACAAAAAAAAAAAAAGATGTCTATAACTACCTCCCTTTCTGGTCTTTCAGATCAGTGGTGGGATTCAAAAAAATTTGCTACCAGTTTTGTGGGTGTGGCTTGGTGGGCTTGGCAGGGGAAGTATACTGTAAAATTTCCAGTCAGAGGTGGTATTTGCCGGTTCTCCAAACTACTCAAAATTTTCACTACCGGTTCTCCAGAACTGGTCAGAACCTGCTGAATACCACCTCTGTTTCAGATGGTGATGACATTTGTACAAGAATATACACACAAGTCAAAGCCATATTTACCAGCAAAGTCCCATAACTGTAAAGCTCCCCTATTAGAACACTTCCATTTTGAAAGAAGTGAGCACCATAGAATTGGATGCAAAGGTGATGCATACTGGGCTTCAGTCTTTCAGTCAGCTGAGCTGCTATATAGAATTCCCAGGGGCTTGCAGATTTCTGTACCTGTAAAGACAATAAACACTTCTGCTTTGCTTAAATACATGAGAATCAGTAACCACATGGAAAGATTTTTTATGCTATTAATTTAAACCAAAACCTGACATTTTCTATTGTTTCAAACAATAGCCAGTTAGCCATAACACTGCCTGGAATTTGAGGCACTACAAAATATCAAGAGGATACACTGACCACCTCTCCCAAACCATATTCGAACATTTTTTTTAATCTATTGTTGATCCTTGCTAGAAATACACCAACTTCCACACTGCATAAAAACCAGAGTGTGCCAATGCTATAGCATCTTTCTAAGGTATATATAGAATAGAATAGCATTATTTATTGGCCAAGTGTGATTGGATATACAAGGAACTTGTCTTTGGTGCATATGCTCTCAATGTACATAAAGGAAAAAAATACATTAATCAAGAATCATAAGATACAACACTTAGTGATTGTCATAGGTTACTAATACGCAATCAAATCATACTAGGAAACAAAACAATATAAATTGTAAAGATACGAGCACTTAAAATTGGGAGGAGACAGGTGCTAGGAAGTGTTATTATAATCTAGTAGTAGAGGAATAATAGATAGTCTCAGTAAATACGTTGAGTGCTGTGAGAATTAGTTGTTTAGCAGAACGATGGCATTCAGGGAAAAACTGTCCTTGTGTCTAGTTGTTCTGGTGTGCACTCCCTTTAGCATTATTTTGAGGGTGGAAGTTGAAACAATTTATGTCCAGGATGTGAGGGGTCTGCAGAGATTTTCACAGCCCTCTTTTTGACTAGTGCAGTATACAAGTCCTCAATGGAAGGCAAGTTGGTAGCAATTGCTTTTTCTGCAGTTCTAATTATCTGTTGAAGTCTGTCTTGGTTGCAGAGCCAAACCAGACTGTTATAGAGGTGCAAATGAGACTCAATAATTCCTCTGTAGAACTGAATATCTAGAACATCCCTAGCTCTACAGATTAGATACAGTCTGCAGGGTCTTAAATATCCATCTTGTCCAGGGACCCATTTCTCTCCACTGCTAAATTCTAATCTGACATCAACTCAGTAATGGACAGGAGAGATTATGGGGATCAGAAATTGGGGGGAAAAACATTGTTTTTAGGGGAAAAGCAGATGTATTAATTAATTTTAAACAAGATTCTGGAAGTTAGAGTCAAATATAATACCTTCAGTATTACTCTCTGATTATTCTTAGAGTTATCCATATCAAGGGCAGAAGCTTGATACACATGTGCAAAAGCTCCTTCTCCAAGTAAGCAATCAATGTGGAAGGATGTGGATGCTGAATGAGAACAAGGAAGAGATAAGCATGTAGAACAGTTCTGGTATGTAGTCCAAATTACCCATTTCCGGCTAAACAGGGTTTGTCTCAAATCCATCTGCAATCGCCTCTCTAAAATTTCAGTGAAAAACAAATGCCAAACCACACCAGACAGAAGTGCTGGAAGTGCAGAAGCAGGATCCATGCACTGGGGAAGGATGGTCCTTCTTTTTCAAGATCACTACCAATGTTGACCAATAGGTTGCCTCTAATTCTGGAAATGCAGCCAAATACACACAGATCTTATACTATGAGAATAGAATGAGTGGGTTCAATAGTTATCCTTCCCACCAAAGCAGAAAAGCATAATTTAATTCCTATTATTTCTTTAAGTGCTTCACTTGCCCTACTAACAACTGTATGTACTGAAGTTGCATGTAATATAAAATCATATGAGGATAGTGTAATAAGGTTAGTCCCCTTCTTGTCTCATTTTTCCTCCCTCAAGTGGAAAAATGAATTGGAATGTATTTCTATTTTAGCAGATTCTTCCCCTGGAGTGATAGTTTAAGTAATTTCCAGTAAAATTTTTAAGAGTCAGCTGAAACTCTGGATTACTTTTGTAGTTTTATCAGTTCACCAGAGTAACCTGCTGTCTTTTGCTTTCTATAATTTCAAGCCACTATAGCCAATGTAATCTTGCTCCATTAAAAAAGAAAAAGTATCATCTTCAATCACATAATTTCCTTCCTATATTTAACCATTTTAATTCTTTTGCTTTGGCAAGAATTTTCACCATTATTAAAACAAATCTTGTCTTAGAATTATGGATGAACACAACCAAAACAGTTGGCATGTTGGTTTCGTGGCAATAAATTCTTCCATAAAACGATATGGCTTTACAAATACAATGCAGAGACCCAATTTCCCTTTCATACCAAAAAATGCCCAGTAAAACTGTAAGTACAACATTTTTAATTGTTCATAGCTCTGAAAAGAATAACATTAAACATGTTATGGAACTTACCTAATGTGACAACAATTTTTGGTCTGACAACTGGAAGTTTCGATGCCCACTGGAAAGTGTTGGGATAAGCACTTATTGGTTTTGGCAGTCTGGACAGAAGCTGGAAGATTAAATTCTCATCCCAAGGATTCTCAATGACTTTGTAAGAGAATAAAAATAATCATGTTACTGACATTAATCAAGAAAGTACAAGAAGCCCTTAATGATAGGATTATGAAAATCTGGAGAACTAAACAGAGTACCACCCTGCAGATGTCTGGGTTTCAATTCCCAAAAAAATTCAGCAATGACTATGTTGATTGGGGAATTCTTTGGAGTTGTCCACCCATCTGGAGAGGAACCAGACTGGAGACAACCAACATAAAGTTCCATATATATATATTCCTAGGCACTAGGATGCAAGAAGTCCCACTCCCTGTTTAGAAATAATGATTTATTTAAGTATTTTTTACCTCGATCTTTCCTCCCTAAAATATTTGAGATTGGATTGCAAAAACAATACAAAAAGTCCTCGGTTAACAACCACATTCAGAAACTATTCTAAGTTACAATGCATTGAGCAAGTGGTTCTTAACCAGACTTCAAAGTTCTGGCTATCCCAGCACTCCATTAGTCACATGATCATGATCCAGGCACTTGTCAACTGGCCTGCACTTAGAATGGTCACAGTGTGCCACAGTTACATGATCACCATTTGCAAACTTCCCTACAGGCTTCCCAGAAGCCAAGGCAATGGGGCAGCCAGCAGGGAAGGTTGCAAATCGTTCTTGCAAATCACTCCCACTCCTGCCACTTTTCCTCCTTAGGAGCTTAGCTATGGACTATGGGAGCCCGAGAATCTCATACTTCGTAGCATGTGCCTGCCTGGTTGCATTCATGCAGTGCCACAATAGCCATCTGCGTACCCTCCCACCATTAGCAACAACCATTTGCAGGTCTTCCTGCACCTAGACGTTGTGCTTTATAACCACATTGTTTAGTGATGAAAAATTAAGTCCCACTTACTGATCTTAAATGAGGATTACTTGTACAAAACAATAACAATAAAAAAAAAACCCTGGCGATTGACAAATTTAAAAACAAGTCAAACAGTACTATAATTACTATGGTAGTAGAGATAGAGACCTTCCATCATTCGCCTATTTTGGTCATTAAGCAAATTCTGTGGCCATAAAGTGAATCCAGCTCCCCTCATTGACTGTGTTTGTCAGAAGCCAGCTGGAAAAGTCACAAGTCACCATTGTGTGATGCTGGGATGCACAACTGTTATAAATACACGCCCATTGCTAAGTGCCCCAGTTCTGATCACATGACTACAAGGATGCCATGACACTCGTAAGTGCAAAGACTGGTAGCATCGTTGTTTTCAGCATCATTGTATCTATCTTGCTCAATGAATGGTTGTAAATCAAGGACTAACCACAAACTATTCTCAGATGCTATGTGGATTATCTCTTTATCCATTTTAGGCTAAGAAAAGCATCACAATTATGTACTGTCCCACATCACAGTAAATGTTCTTCCAGATGCAACATTTTACCTTTAGGTTGCATCTCTTGGGCTAAAGGCACTGAAATGGTATTGAACGGTGTAGAGGAGGCAAGGTGAGCAGCTTGAATGAAATCTCCTGGGCTTTTCAGACACGGAGCAAACGTTTGGTTACATGGGTTAGCCCATACAGTATAGTCACTTGTCAGACCCTCTACTGGCTGGCTTTCATCCTAAAGAGGAAAACCAAAATCATCATCAACTTTTTTTCTTCTCTAAACAATCAACATGGCTGAAGCGTGTGTGTGTGTGTGTGTGTGTGAGAGAGAGAGAGAGAGAGAGAGTGGATAACTGTAGCAAGGCTCTCTCTCTCTCTCTTCTCTCTCTCTCTCGTCTCTCTCTCTCTTCTCTCTCTCCTCTATCTATCTATCTATCTATCTATCTATTCTATATGTTGCTGTTCAGCTTCCTTCAGTATTATCCCAATCATTGTAGTGCTTTTAAGTTGTAGCAACGTTTCAGCAGAATCTCATCTGCCATCATCAGGCTTTCTGTATTGAGTTTGTACAAAGAACTCCCAACCAATCAGGAGTAGAAAAAAAACATCCTGCCACAGCAAATAGGCTAGCCTCAAATTTAAAACCAACGGCTGTGAGAGCCTGACCCACATACAAACTCAATACAGAAGCCTGTGATGGCAGATGAGATTCTGCTGAAACATTGCTACAACTTTAAAAGCACTACAGTGACGTGGGATAATACCCGAAGGAAGCTGAACAGCACACATGTAAGTACCCGTGAAAACTTAAAAAAACATACACACACACACACACACACACACACACATATATACACACATATATACACAAACACAGTATATATATGGTCAGAAGTGGAAAACTTTGATACAAGAGAGAAATTGTAAGCTTTGTGAATAAGAAGATGGAACTCACAGAAATGGCTAGATTAATTTATTTGCTTAGAGAACAAACAATGTCTCCATTTATGGATGATCTTGTAGACTTTTTGCATTAACTAGAAAATATGATTTATGATTTGCAGTTTTGATTAGTAAAAAACTGGATAATGTAAAAGAATGAGATTTCTTTTGTAATCAGAGAGTAAAAGATAATTTTGTAAGTGTAATTTATATTTGCTTCAAAAGAAATCACAAGCATCTATTTCTTTTTCTTCTTGTTTTTTTGTCATTCTTCTATCTTGTTCTTTTCTCATGTGTTAGTTTCTATGTTCTTTGGAAATCTTTTAATAAAAAATACTTTAAAAGATGGCTAATATTGGAGTCCCCTCTAATTTTATCCCCACAATGACTCCAAGAGGTGGATTGTGCTGAAAAAGGGCTTGCAACAACTTCGATGAGCACCAGGCAAGTGAAGGTGTGAATGTCTCCCTGATCAAATTCAACACTAGGATAATCTTAATTATTCCATAAGGTGCATCCTTTTTCCTACATGAAAGGGGAAATGTGTGCCTTTTCCATTCGAAAGAGATCTAAAAAGGTCCCAATGAGCTACAAGGACAACCAATTTTGTCTCTATAGTATGCCCTCATCTATGCAGTATATATGTAGCAAATTACTCAATTACACAGGTATTCTTATACCAAGCAGTATTTCTCAAATACTTAGCCTGTGATTTGCTTAACAACCACTGTAAAAATAGTAATAAATCCCCATGTGGGTACCTCAGCTTGTAACTATCATGGCCAATATATCAATCCCAATTACGGTTGTAAATTGAAGACTACCAGGATGTGTGTTTGTGTGATTATATGTGTATATGTACATACACACACACACATATACACACAAATTTATGTTTTGCATTTGTTTTCTTTTTTGTTATTCTTTTCAATATTTTATTTTTCTAATTCTGATTTATTTGATTAAATATGTATAAACAAAAAAAATTAAAGGCAATTTGCTTACTCTTGGATTAAAAACAGTCAAAGTGTCTCTGGGACGTTCACCAAATACTTTGATAGATGTCGACTTTGGGATTGACTGCAGGACCCTAAAAATCAAAGGAAGAACATTCAGAGTCATTCTTCAAATGAAACATTTTACATACAGTAGATTTACTGTATTTGTCAGACTGTAAGATGCACTGGACCATAAGATGCACCTAGGTTTAGAGAAGGAAACAAGAAAAAAATAGTTTTTTACCTCCATGTATCCACTTTTTGACCTCCCCCTCAAAATGTTTTGGACTCTCGTATACCCAACACAAGCCAATGTTAACAGATTACAAGAGCTGCCCAAAACATCTGAAGGAATCCCAGGTTGCCTAACATTCCTGTGCAAATAACCGGTGATTACAGGGAAATTGTAATCAACATTCTTGATTACAAGAATATTGTTTTCTTCACAATCGCATACTGAGTCACCATTGCCTTCTTTCAAGATTCTCTTTTTTAGCTTCTCAGTCTAAGTCTACATTCTCACAGTTTCTTAAGTAGCTAGGTAGAATTTCCCATCCAATCACTGTTTGTCCTTTCATTTTTTTCAATGAGCCAAAATAAGCTAGCTGTAACAATACATGGTATATGACAAGTACAATACACATTAGCTCTTTCAAGAATCAAAGGGTGATTTTTTTCCCATAGTTTGTGATGCAAGAAAGTGAAGAAAAGGGGGACTGTTAAAAATGATTAATGAGATACTGATTCTTCATTCAACAACATGAATGGTAGATGTGCTAATAACAATTTTCATTGCAGAATGTACAGGTAGGCTTACAGTGCACTCTAATACAAACTAATCTCAATTATAAAGAGCATTCTTAGTGGTAATTGCATACTGACTTCTTTACAAGGCTATCTGATGATTTTCAACTTACTCCATATTCTCATCTTCAAAAATTGTAAAAGCAGGTAATGCAGCAGGAACACTAGGCTTAATGCTGACAACCTCACCTGGATCTAAAAGGAAAAGGAAAGTGATAGGCTTATATTTTCCCCGCCTTTGGCTGACGACTCACAGGCAAAATGTATAAATCTTGTAACTGCTTGAGCTATTGTCTTCTGAACCAAATGAAGCTTCCAAGTGGTTTACCAGCTGTAAACCAAGCTGCAGTTGAAGTCACATAGGTAATTGTGAGAATCTCCTGATACAAGAATTATCCAAACTGGTATAGACTTATTGTGTAAAACTTTCCATGATCTCAGCACCTCCCAGATAGTCAAACAATAGCGGTGGATCCAAGAGGATGCTGAAACTGCAAACCAGTTCAGCATGCAGGGGCATGACCTATCTATAACTAAAATAGGACAGTGTTTATAGTTGGCTTTGTGAGCAATGGAAAATGTTTGTTATGATCTTTAAACCCTACATCAAGCGTATCCAACCTTCAGCCCAAGGGTTGCATGAGTCCGAGACAGCTAGTAATACGACTCCACAAAATTAAAAAATAAAGGACGTTTATTATTCATATACATTAACTTATATGTTTTATATACAGTCCAAGATGATTCCTCTTCACTCAGTGCAATCCAGGCAGAGCAAAAGGTTGGATATCCATGTCCCACATGATTCAGGCCTGGGTATATTCAAGACCACCTTCTCCCATTAGTACTTTCATGCTTCCTAAGATCTGGAATGGAGGACGTCCACGAGAACTCTACTTCTAAGAAATGCTTCTATCAGGTACCATGAAGGATGACCTCCTTCTCTACAAGAGCATCTCCCAGTGTTCAGGTTGTCCCTCTCATCCAATTAAAATTCTAAAAAGTCATTAAGATTAGGTCTTTAGAGTCTGATTAGAATTTATTTTTTCCTTCAGTGGAAATATTTTGTTGTTTGGTGATTGTTGTCCTTCAACCTTTTGTCCAATTCTTGTTTCATTTTTCATTACTTTTAATTTTGGTAGAGCATGAAGGAACGTTAGCTAATCCACTGCATATGATTGGAATGGCATATAAGCACAAGTCAGCAACTAAATAAGTATCCTTCACTTCAAAATATAAACCTAAACAGATATTTTGATTGTTAGATGTATAATTTTCTCATCATGGGCATTTATTTTTAATTCTCTCTAGAAAGCCAGCATTAGTCATGTATATATCCTAAAGGTTTGTCACTACACAAAACTAAACAGACAAAAACATACCCTTGCTAATATTATGGTATCTGACTGCTACTTATTAAAAATCCTCAGCTATATCTAAAATTAAACCTTATTTTTGTTAATATAAAGAATATGAGATGTACCTTTATTGGATCTGTTCTGTAGCTCACAAGGGAGGTCCTCACACTTCTCAGAATAAATTTATATTTTAACAATAATGAGGCAAGGAAGAAAAGAACTCCCATCTATTGTTTTAGGTCCTTTAGCTTTAGCATCTTGAAATCACTTTGGCAGAGATTAGTCCAATTATGTCTGCCTAACGAATCTTATAATCCAAGAGAAATTCTTGAGCATTTGCAGACCTTGGGGCTCCTAATTTATGATGAGGTCTCTCCAGTTTCACTTAGCAGCTATGCTGCCAGCATCATGGAAGCTATGGTTCCAACCCGTCTGGAGATTCCCAAAGTAAGGAAGACCAATGGGAAGATAATTTATTATTTGTAGGTAATGACATTTACCTCTGTTTCTGAAGAAACAATCAACATCTTCTTCCTCATCTTCTGAAAGTATAGTGGCATCTTTTAGAGAAGCCACTTGAAACATGTCCATGATTAAACCTTGGTAAGTCAAAGAAAAATTCAAAATAAAGGACAGGTAAAGTTTTAAAAAATCCAAGAATGTTTATGAAGGCAAAACCATTGGAGGTATTTAAACCTTTTGGTTTCATTTTGTTTCCTTTTGATTTCAATTCATGAAGACCCAAGTCCAAGGTTGTGCTTTAATCCCAATAGGTGTTCTCAGCAGGTTTATTTGCAGGCTGCCCTAAACCCTAATGTGATTGTGATCACATGATTATGGGGCACTTGGCAACCTGTTGTAAGTATGAACAGGTTGCCAAACACCTGGACTGCAATCATGCTGGGGTGTTAGTGAAATGTTTTGTGAAAGTCTGAGGCCATTTTTAGTTCTGCACAATTGTTAAAGAAATAGTTGTAAGTTAAGGGCTTGCAGCACTAAAATAAAGGGCAGTCAGAGATAGGAGAAATGAAGAGACAAATAGCTACATATAAATCATTTAACTCCAGGTTTTCCAGCATAATATAGGTTGCTATTGTAATCCAAGAAGTTATCATAAAATTGTAATTAATTGCTTCTACCAGATTAGGGGTGTCAAACTGGCGACCTGCAGGCCAAATGCATCACATGCAGGCCATCACCCCAGCTCCATGAAGGGAAAAAATATTACCGTATATACTCGCATATAAGCCGATCTCGCATATAAGCCGACCCTTTAAAAACTGCCCCAAAATGAGGATTTTTGAAAAAACTCGCAAATAAGCTGACCCCCAAAGTACCATTGGTGAACGCTTTGTTTCTTTCCCCCAAATTTGGGGGCGGCTTATACGCGAGATAAAATCTGGCCTGCCCAACTTCACGCTGGATGAGACGCCAAGAACTCTCGTATCGCTTCGCGGCCAGCAGCCAGCGTATTGCGCCAATTGAGAGTCTTGGCTCTCATCACTGAAGCCGGCCTCGGCCCCGTGCGGAAGGTACATGCAGAGTCATTCCGGCTCTCCATCCGCATTGAAGCGCTGCCCAGCGAAGGCGATGAGCAGTCTTGGCTTCTTTCATTGCACAGTAAGTCGGGCAGCGCCAGATTTATTGCGTATACATGCCGACCCCCAAATTTGGGGGGAAAAATAAAAGCGTTAAGTCGGCTTATATGCGAGCATATACGGTATGTCACGAATGGCAATATGACGCAGTGACTTTGACAACCCGTATGTACCAGATGGAATGTAATTCTTGTCTAGGCCTCTCATTTATCACTTTCAGGAAATATAGGTCGTTCTTTAATGTATAGTCAAGGCAAACTTTCACGTCCGTAAAGTTATTGTCAATAGTGGCATTTTCTATGTCTAGGATATATTTTAATTGTCTTACATTGCAATCTGACATTGAAGTATGTACAAAGCGTAAAAATATAGGTTACCAAACTAAAGCCTAGTTGTTTCCAGCTGAAAAAGTATAGTAGGATCATATTTTCACGTGTGGTAAATACATGACGTTTTTGATTTTAAAAAACTGGTTAATTAACCCACATGTTTTATCAACCTCAAGTTTTTGTCATAGTTATAGTAAGAATGGTATTTATGATTATAAAGTGTGCTTTTATAGTTGGAATAGGTTCAGGGTTTGTCCCCCTGTAATTAGTTCAACGTTGAGATTGATATTTGTGAGGACTAGTACTAATCTATCTAGATCTAGTTGCTAATCTATCGTTAGTCTGATCTATCTATCTATCTATCTCATAGTAAACGTCGTTGGAGTAAATTTATTGTACATTCTGTTGTAAACACAAACTTAGTGTTTGTGGAACACTGAACAAAGAAGGCAACACATAATTATCATGTTCCAGAAATCACTCTTTCTTTGCAACTTCTCAGTAACTGGCTAAGATGTTAGCAAATAATGGGAGTAGGAAACAAAATGTTTGACAGCTACATTGTTTTGATAAGAAGTCTACCAGAAAGGAAAGAACGAGAAGAACTTTATAGCTTTTTGGGGCAAAGAGTGTGCATGTTCTAATTATTTAGTTAGGTGGTTTGCTTTTAATTAACACGAGAGAATAGTAACAAACATGTACTATATTCTAACATTTATATTGCTGTGAAGAATTTTTACATGAGACTGCTTTGAGACATTGTTGAGAAAGTTTCTTTCTTTTGAAATATATATATTTAGATGGACCATAGCATAGTGAATATTAAGGAATCTGCTTAGATAGCAGCAAGTGGATTGCTTCATATGCTTGAGTCAGTGAGACAGTCCAGGTTGAGTACACTAGGTCTTCTGCTGAAAGAAATAAATGTTGTGGTCCAACTTTGTTCCATACAGCGAGAAGAACACTATAGTTTTTGTTAATTTTAGTTTTACTTTATTAGTCAGAGTGGTGCGCACCTCATACGAACGAAAATTTAAAGTATTATCTTCAGTGCTTAGCCTAATGACTTATGAAAAGTAAACACATAGCACAGCATTTCCATTACATATTCTAGTGAATACCCTTGAAAACCCTTGAATAGTGCATTAATATTGCAATTACACAGGTGAAACTTGAAAAAATCTAGAAATATCGTGCAAAGTTTCATTTATTGTTCAGTAATGTCAACTTAAAGGATGAACCTAAGTATGAAATGAAGATGTCTATCTACATGCCATAATGCAAGATGAGATTCAAACGCGCATGATTTGTCATAATTGAGATGATAATTATTGGCTTATAGCTCATGTGAAAAACCCGCAAATCCACAATCTCAGAAATTAGAATATTGGTGAACATAGTGTTGTAATTAGTCTAGGCTCAAAGGTGTCCCACTCTAAATCAGCTAATCTAAGCCACACTTTAAGCAACCTGCAATAGAGTGTCTGAACCTTTAAACGGGGCCCTCTCAGTTCAGGTTCAGGTAGGGAATCACAATCATGGAAATGACTGCTGAAGCGCTGAGCAGTTGTGGCGAGAAAACCATTCACTGACACAAAAGGAGGTAATGCAAAACGAAGTTAGGATGTCAGTAAAGTGCTGTATCAGAGCACATTACAATGATGAAAGTTATGTGGAAGGGAGAAAGTGCTGAAAGAAAAAGGTGAACAAGGAGGCAGCGCTGGAGAGGATTGTCAGGAGAAAAAGCATTCAAAAGTGTTTGGAGACTTTCACAGGCAGTGGACGTGAGGCTGGAGTCAGTGATCAAGAGCACCACACACAGGATGGATCTTGGAACATGGGCTTCATAATGTCATATTTCCTCGTTGTCAATGTCCACTCCTAAATCAGTACGAAACGTCAAGAAGCGGCTTTACCCTGGGCTAAAGAAAAACAGAGTGGTTGTTTGCTCAGTGGTCCAAAGTTCTCTAATGTTCTGGGTGGAGAGCAAACTCTTTGCATCTTCAGTTTGGAAACCAAAGACGCCAAGTCCTGCGAGGAAGAATTGGAGAGGCCACACTGCAAGGATGCTTTGAAGTCCAGTGTGAATTTCCACAGTCTGTATTGATTTGGGGAGCCATGTCATACTGCCTTTGGTTGTTGGTCCACTGTGCTTGCATTTGAAGTCCAAGTGTCACGGCAGCCCGTCATACCAGATTTTGGAGACACTTTCATGCTTCCTTCCGCAGATAGAGCTGTGTATGGGATGCTGACTTGCATTTTCCAGGCAGGACGTTGGCACCCCCCACACTTGCGCCGAAAGTGACCAAAAACCATTGGTTCAGATGACCGTGGTATGACGTGTGCTATTGGAGCCAGCAAACTGCACCTGTGCCGGAACCCCATAGGAGAATCTATGGGCATTGCCAAGAGAAAGGATGACAGAGACATGATGCAGCCACGAACAATTGGCAAGAAGAGGCTGACAGGCACTATTGAAGCATCCTGCCGTCTTCGTCATAACAGCTCAGCAGTGCCAGCAGGCTGGACAGGCGTTCCATGCCACACTGCCATTGAGGCAGTAATTGCTGCAACAAGATGGGCCCAAACCCATAGTACAGCATTATTCATGCTGTATACTTTTGCAGAGAGTCTGATAATTAGTTCGAGGTGTGTGTACTAATTGTCCTATGTGTTTATTGATTGCATGTGTAAGTATTCTAATTTTCTGAATTGTAGAATTTGGGGTTTTCATGAGCATTTGTAATCGTTAATACATCACAATTATGACAAATCACGGCTTGAACTATCTCACTTTGCTTGTAATGAGTCTATCTCATATATTAGTTTTACCTTTTAAGTTGCATTACTGAAATAAAGGAACTTTTGCACGATATTCTAATTTTTTGAGTTTTACCTGTACGGTAGAATTCAATAGAGTTACTGCACTGGGATAGAAGCTGTTTTTCAGCCTATTTGTCCTTGTTTCTATTATTCTGTACCTTCTGCCAGATGATAATAGTTCAAAAAAAAAAGTGTAATATCAGTGCGCTATTGATGCTGTCATGCCCCTGGTGGAAACTGACTCTGAGGAAGAGGAACAGCCAACAGGGAGTGAAAGTGTGGCTCCAGAAGTGGTGGTGGAGGCTGGGGAAGGCCAGAGGCCAGCTGAGCAGTCAGAGGAGGACCCAGGCCCATCCCCTAACCATCCTAGGGCACACAGGGAGGAGAGGATCAGGGTAATATGTGGTCTACTTGGGTGGAGAGGGCCATGATCCTCTTCATGGGTTGCAGGTGTGAGATTTGCATAAGAGTTTGGACCTGTGTGCTAACAGATGCTGGAGACAAATTAGTATTTTATTCCTAAAGAAGGTTTATCTTGGCTGGCATTCTTCCAATGGACTGTACCTGGTTATCTTCCTGAAGTTGACAATTATCTATCCTGGTCTGTCATGGAACTTTATTCAGTGCAGTTTGTTTTTAGTTTTTGCTTCGTTATCGGCTCTTGAATTTGAACTGTGTTTCTTTCCTTTGAAATGTTACTTTGAAAATAGTTTCCTGCTCCACTGTGAACAATTAAACAGTGATGCCAAGTTGAAGGCATTAAAGGACTTTTATTTATATTTTGTTTTTTGTTATATTTCTGATATACTCTGGGTCATCTCTCTGCCCACATAATGCTTTTGAGTTCTGTTCTGGTATATGAAAAATATTGGATGTTTCCCATCCCGTGTCTGGATGGAAAACAAAAAGCTTTGACTGAATTCAACCAAGACTGAACATATATGAATTTGGCATATCTGATCCCAGGACTGAAGAGTTTTCATCTTTGGCTCTTAGGAGTATCCAGTATACAGGTTATCCTAACTCCTGCCTGAAGAGCAGATAACATCTATATGCAGGTTAACATTCAAACAATTTTGTCTTGTGTACGGATCATGCCAATTCCTTAATTGGGAGGCTCATATTTTATTCATATTTCAGATGTATTATTATAACCAAATCTAAATGTATTATTGTAATCAAATCCCTCAAAGACTATCTAGAAGCCCAGAAATAACCAAACCATGTAGCGCCCACTCCTCCACAAATTGGTGGCCCCCCCAAATATATGGTTGGCTCTATCAAGCTGGCCTTCAAAAAGGCGCTAAAAGTCTGGTTCCTTTTTCAGTCATTAGGGTCAAGAAATTGGAATTTCACCTGGAGTGTTTTAAGGCAAATTTGCATGCCTGACAGTTTGCTAGTTTCGTATACTGCTTTTAGCTGTACAGGTTTATTATTGTTGATTTGTTGATTTTATGTCACCCAGTAACATTTTTTCAAACTGTATTTCTGTATTCATATCCTAAATAAGTAAATTTATATATCAAAGAAACTTAATGTAACTTGTGAATTATAAATGAGTTGCCTACTGGCACAAATTGTATTTATGAATATTGTAATGAAGTATGGCTATCTTTTATTGAAAACATTGCATAAAACTCTATAAACATATGTGTCCTTTTTAATCTACCTAACCACCATTTCCAGAATTCTTTCCCTGAATATCCCATTGTGTGCATTGTAAGGCAACTACTTTTTTAACTGAAAGGGTTTCTTCAAGTATACTTAGCAATGTTAAGTGTCTATAAAACTAAATATAAAAGTCTATAAAAATAAATGTCCCCATATTTTTTTTAAAAAAAACAGGCTTTATACTTACCCAAGGCTTCTTTTGTGTGAACAGTAGGAGAAGGCTGTACTTTAGATGGGGTTGCTTGTATTATGCTTGATGCATTTGGAGTTATATGACATTGATCAAAAAAGCCTGACGTATTTCTGTTACCTGGTACCAAAAATGCAATATGAAAAATTGACAGAAACACAGAGGTTTAAATTTATAGAAACTTCTACAGATTATTATTCCTAATGCACATTTGATACAATAGTAACAATGTAAGAAGGAGCATAAAAAAAGAAGTTTCTCTGAATTTTAGATTAATATGCCACTTTAAAAAAACAAAATTGATGAAGTATTTAAGTTGTAAGATAATCCTCAACTTACAAACCATAATGGTGACCAGAATTTCCATGATAATTCAACATGCTGGTTATCATCTTTAAAGCCCTCCATGCCATATATCTGTTTTTAATCTTCTCATCCAACTAGGTCAGATAGGAGAGGTGGGATCTAGGCTTCCTTTCCTTAAATGCTATGACCTTGAAGATAAGTCTTTTCTGTAATTGCCTCAGCACTTTAAAATAGGCTCTCACTGGAGATTCATGGGGTCCCGACCCTTTTAGCTTTCCAGACCTGGCTATTTTCCTTCTCGTGTTGGGTTAGAATGGGGACTGAGTCAGGAAACTAATAGAATTACTGGTCTGGGGCCTTGTTTTCATCATTGTTTTCATTGATTTCTTTAAAATATGTGTTATATGTTTTTAAATGAACAAACAGTGAAACACCCTGCCTCCTGGTGTTTCTGCCTCAGCCTCAGACAAAGGTTGGCAGTTTTTTTGCTTGGGATGTTATGAAGATTTCTGCTTTGGGCAGACATTTGGGCTGTAAGTTCTGTGAGATCCCTTCTGACCCTGTGACACTGTGCTTCAAAGTTCTTGACCATTTTTACATCTCAGACTACAGGCTGCAAAAGACTAATGCAGAGACAATTATACCTTGTACAATCTCCTCAAATATGGATGAGTAACCCATTAGAGCACACAGAGAATATGAAGAAAGCAAGAAAATATATTACCGCCTCTCATTTCCATGGAATGCTGCTCTTTCTGATTTGAAGGATCTATGTGCCTGGCCAGAAAAATCATTACAAAAGTTTTCTCTTATTAATCTGCTTCTAATTATTACAAAAACAAAATTTACTGAAATATCACACACACACACATACATATGGAAGGAGGGAGGGAGAGAAATGTGGCATGGTTGTCCACAAATAAGATCTTACTATAAGTGCTGGGTGTGGTTGTTATTCTGCATTACATAAAATGTAGAAGTATCAATCCCACCACTGAGACTGACTTTTATCAAGAATGCACCTTGGCATATAAGCTATAAAATACCATGTTAATCATCTGTTGTCACTAAAATAATCTTTGGCTTTGGGGATGAGGTGATTGTGGTGCTCCCTTTTTGTTTGGCTTGTTTTATTTTGACTCAATTGATTTTGAGGTTTTGTTGTTTGATATTATACTCTTCTAGTTGGCTGTTTTGCTTTTAGTTATTTTAGTTGCAAGCTACCCAGAATTGTTTAGGAGTTAGGTAGCCTATATATTAAACAAATAAATGTCTATAGGTTAGCTCGGATGTCTTAAATTTAATATTTCAATATTTTAACAATGTGCTTAATATTGGATTTCAAATATCCTCAAATGGAGTAAATCTTATTCATATACATCTCCTAGCACATTTAGTGGCATATAGTGCAAAATAGATTCATATGCATCAGGTTGATTGTTGCAAATACTAATTCTGATAAATTAAAATTTTAGGAATACAAACATCAGAGATCAACAGTTCACTCCTATCCCAGCTCATTAAGATATAGTTATCTAAACAATCCCAGTAACAACACTGCGCATATTAAATTATGGTTTGTTTAATCAGGATTTGTTGAACAAGTTATGGTGATCTGGTTCACCAATAACCTTGGTTATAAACTAATACCAATATATTTATAAATAATAAAAATTAACCAAACCATGATATGTTCCTATGATCCAACCAATACATCAACCACAAGATGTAACAATTCTAATTCCCATCTATCCACAGAGTGTTCATTTTTGGATAAACAACAATTGAACCTGTAAAAGCTAACTTTTACTTACATCTCTCCATCATGACAATTATGGAAGTTAGTAGTATACTTCTGAGGTGGTTGGACAGAATCATTACTGCTGACTTGAAGCCTATGCAGACTACTTGCACATTCTTCAAAATCAGGGTGAATTTCAAATGCAGCTTTCTCACTTACAGCTGTCATCGGAGGATCAAATACTGATGATTGCCCAAGAATTTCATCAGTATTGGCTACATTGCTCATCATTGTCAAAGAAGTTGAAGACATTCCAATCTCCTTGAAAGCAGATCTTTGTGGGTGATTTCCAATAGGCCGGGAAGTTAAAGCATCTCCTGATAAACTTTGATGTTCTGATCTCAAGTTCGGAACACTCTGAGTTACAGAAGAAGTTGTCCTTTCTGGCCAACACTGTGGTGTTGTCATCTGTACACATTGATCACCCTTATTAAATTAAGAACAAAATACAAATTTGTATTTTTAAGTGACTTCTTGCCATTTGTATACTTGTTTACTGATTTCCATGCTCTAATGCAGGGATCCCCAACTCTTGATTCTGTGGACCAGTGATGGTGGCAACGGTGGCAGCAGGGGAAATAGTTTCACAATCACAACCTAAATTTCTCACATACACAAACAAACCTTCGTGTGCTCGCCCATCACTTTGGCAGCCCGATTCCCAATGGTTCAGGGACTCGTAGTAGTCCACAGCCCAGAGATTGGGGATCTCCGCTCATAGAGCATATTCATAGAGCAATTTTCGTAACTTATCTGCAACACTTCTTTAAAAACACAAATCATACTTACAAGCATAACATACTTTATCAGTATTTTACAACTTACTTGCTACGTTGTACTATAACCAGTAGGCTACCAGATCAAGAAAAGTTGCATTAAAATTTAAACAAATTGAAAGAGGTTTTACCAATTCAAATGTGAATTCCTTCTTATATTGAAGGCATAGATTGGAAAAGTGTTTCATTATACTATAAAAATAATAAATATAAAGTTACATTTGAAAAAAACCATTTTAAAGCTTTTTTTGGCATACATTATAATTAAGATGGAGTCTATTCAAAGAGTAATCCCTATTGATTTTTATTTGATTAAAAGAACAGCCATATTTCACTCATACAAAAACTATTTGATAAAGAAGATACAAGATTGTAATTTAGTTTTTCTACTTAAACTTTTAAGAATATCTTGGGATGCTAGTATTATAACTGAGAATTTTATACAGAGAAACTACTGTAGTTGCCTATGTTTACTAAATAGCAGGAAAATTACTTTATACAGGTAAAGTACATATATAGATTTGGAATTAGATAATTCTAGAAGAGCTCCTGAAAATGTTTTTAATCCCTTACAATTAAAATTCTGCTTATGAATGAATATTATGAAGTAGACATTCTTGATCACCTTTCATAGAGGGATATAGGTAGATACTTGGGCAAGGTCTTTTTTCAATCAAAATATTCTAGGAGCAATATGTCCAGATGTTGCTGGACTGCATCTCCTAGAAGTCACAGCCACTATGGCCAATGATGAGAAATGCTGGGAACTGCAGTTTATCCCACAGTTCTTATCTATGGATGATAAGAACTGTAGTTCAAANGACAGATTTATAACAACTCCACACACACACACACACACACACACACACACACACTAATAAATTACACTGCAAATATACCCTTGTTGAGTTTAGCGAGGACTGGTGAGCAACTGGCTGTAACACATCTTTCTGGAATGAAGATGATGATTGGGAGAGTTGGTCCAATTTCTGCTGCAGTTTCTGTAGCTCAAGGAGGTCACTTTCTTTCTTTTTCATTAACTTCTTGTCTTCATTCTCTGAAAGTATCAAGACCCACATATTAACTACTGTCCTAGTTGAACCTTTGTGTACAATTTTTGAAGTATCGCTTCGAGCTAGTTCTCTGCCTGATTTATGGTTATTAAGCTACAGTTGTACCATTTTTTAAAAAAGGTGTTCCTAGTTCAGTTGAAAATTATAGATCAATTTTTTATGTTGTGTTACATGCAAAGTAATGGAATCAATCATAAACCAATCCATCATTTATCACTTAGAGACAAATATCTTGTTTTTTGATAAGCAGTTTGGCTTTAGGAAAAACTTATCCTGTAACTTACAGCTTTGCACTATAAAAATATTTGGACCACATGTCTTGATCAAGGTAAAGCTGTAGATGCAATTTACATAATTTCTGTAAGGCCTTTGACACAGTAGCACATGATAAACTGCTGTTGAAATTAAATTCTTATGGCATTTCTGGACTTTTGAACAAGTGGATTGCTGCTTAATTGTCTAATAGTATGCAGAAAATTAAAATAGGGAACTTGCTGTTTATTTCTGCATCAGTTAACAGTAGTGTTCCACAAGCCAGCATTTCAGGACCCACACTATTCTTGCTCTATATTAATGATCTATGTGATCAACTCAAAATTGTGTCCTTTTTGCTGATGACATAAAATTATTTAATACTACAGATAATTCTGTTGTTTTGCAAAGTGATCCTGACTATGTGTCTGAATGGTGATCCACTTGGCAATTTCAAATTTTGATTAATAAATGCTTTGCCTGACATATTGATAAATGTAATCAGAATATCATGTATACGTTAGGTGGTATTGAGCTAGCAGACAACCTTCACTTTGTTAAGGACCTAGGTGTATTTATCTCTGACAACCTATGCTTCAAAGTTCATCGTAACAGCTTTGCTAAAAAAGCACTAAGAGTTGTAAACTTAATTTAACAAAGTTTTTTTTTTCTGGAAACATTGTATTGCTAACTAGATCTTATAAAACTTATGTCAGATCAATTTTAGAGTACTGTTCAACTGTTTTTATAATCCTTACCAGATAGCTGATATTAGTATAATCGAGCAGGTTCAGAAGTATTTTACAAGGAAAGTTTTGCACTGTTCCGTACATAATAGAATCACCTTTCCTATTAGGCTAGAAATCCTTGGTTTGGATAATTTGGAACCACATTGCCTGCAATCAGGCTTAGGTATTGTATACAAAATTGTATATAGTAATGTTTTACTTGGAGGTACCTTTTTTGTTTTAATTGCAATAATACATGTGCAAACAATCGTTTTAAACTCAATGTGAATCATTCTAAACTTGACTGTAAAAAATATGACTTTTGTAATAGAGTTGTCAAGGTCTGGAATGCTCTACCTGATTCAATTGTTTCAGCTACAAATTTTCCACAGTTTTAGTCACAAATTGACTTCTGTGGACCTCACTTCTTATTTGAGAGGTCCGTAGAGAGAGTACATAAGTGCACTAAAAACGTATTTAACATCCCTGTCATTGTTTTTTTTTATCTTATTTCTGTTTGACAAATTACAATAAATCAATAAATAAACTATATTGTTAAAATAATTCTCTCCCTCTCCCTTAAAATTAAAGGATGATATATATTTTTAGTAACTCTGACCTTTATTATCCCAACAAGGCAGGAAAATAAAACAGAATGTCAAATAACACTTGTTATCAATACCCTGAAATCTATCAGTCTATTAATTTTCCATCCACTCATTCATCCATCTGCAGCAACGTATTGGATAAAGCAATAAAAATAGGTTTCAGGAATCACAGAATACATGACCAATACCTTCAACATAATAAATCTACACGGCACTGCATTTGGAGCAATAATCCTGATTGCTGTGTTACTGTGACAGCACAGAGGATTGTCCTATACAAAGAAAATATTTCAACAACGAAAAATATAGGAAACAGATTTTGTGAGAAACATAGTTGATAATTTAGCTAAAAACTAAAATTTTTCTTAATTAGAAAAGGAAATAGTTCAATTTCCTTACTTACTTTATGTACAAGAATCGGGGAAAGATATTGTTTAAATTTACAATGGAATTCAGTAAAAACTCCATTGCATTTTGCTAACCAAGCTGCCTCCATCCATAATATTCAGATGCAGTTTTAAATGTGCATTTATTCTAATAAAATTGAATGCATAAGACATTCAAGTATTGATAATTGGCAGTGCCAAATTCAGGAATGGAGCAGACTATAAGGTGATTGTTGCAGACTGGCATGTCTGGCATATTTGGGGAACAAGTATATATGATCTTACAACTGTGCTACCTTTCACAGACCATTCTGTATATAGTAATCATTTATATATAAAATCATTTCTCTTGCGTATGGCATGAGATCTTAGCCTATCACAGTTAAAAGGGTATAAATGTATGTAGGATAAGATTTGAGCTTGCATTTTCACCTTTCTGAAATCAATGGGCAATTACTGATGACTTTATTCTCACTGGAATTGGAAAGACTTAACTACAGATAACCTAAGTTATAATGTTATTTATGAGTGTCTTGAGTAAGTGAAAAATGAACAGTCTGAGAAATTTCCATGGCTTGTTTTCAGGAACAAAGCTATGATGTGTCACTCTACCAATTTCATCACTTGTTTTCCAATGCATCTTCATTTATTCCTGGTTTATATTTGTACCTTTAGTTACTAACCAATCAAGAGATAGAAAACAAAAGCAGTGAAAAAGGAAACCAAACCAGGAAATGCTTTGCTCATCTACAGGTACTCCTCAACTTACAACTACAATTGAAAATTGTAAAATTGTTGTTGCTAAGCAAGAAATTTGTTTGGTGAGGTTGCTCTATTTTACATCCTTTTTTGCCACATTTGTTAAGCAAATTACTGCAGTTAAGTGAGTAATGAAGTCATTAAGAGAATCTGGCTTCCCCTCCTTGACTTTGCTTTTTGGAAGCTGGCTGGGAAGGTTACAAATAGTAATCACATGACCCCAAGACAATGCAACTACCACAAAAACATGCCAGTTGCTAATTTTGATCATGTGACCATGAGGATTGCTGCAACAATCATTAAGTGTGAAAAACAATTATAAGTCAATTTTTACAGTGCCGTTGTAACTTTACGCTAGAAATCCTTGGTTTGGATAATTTGGAATGGTTGAAAGGTTACTAAACAAATGGCTGTAAGTCAAGGACTTTCTATACAACACTGACTGAAACTTTATTTCCACAAAACCCATTTAAATCCCATCTTGGCTTAGCACATGCGGAAGCATTAAGTATTATGTTCCATGTTTTGAACTCAAGAAACTGAGTTAAATTGTAGTAATTACCCAATTCCTTTTGTCTTTTCAAACATTCTGCCTTCTTCAAATATGCTTTGGCTCTCACTTCTTCAAAGCACAGTTCAGAACCTTCACAATCAAGAAGTGCCTTGTCATACATCGCCTGCTGTTCAAGGGCAGCGTGACTTGATGGCATTGGTACAACTTCTGACTTAGAAATGGTGGTGATGTACTTGGGTTTTTCTCTAGGGAGGAAAAGGAATTTAGGGCCCTTTATATCAGAACCAGAAACACATCAAGCAATATGCTTAAGCACATGCAATGTTCTATCCAATCAATAAAGTCATATAAATATTTTGAGAAATGCTATTAAAACAAGATTCAGTAGCTAAATCACAAGACATAAGCTATGGGAAATCAAGGCCCGCAAGCCCAATATACACACTAAACCTATTGATTTGGACCAATAATTTTCTCATGATTAAAACTGGGACAGGCAATATGCTTAGAATGCTTCTTAGGAAAGATTAAAAAGTTGAGCAGGAATGAGATATTTGGAGGGGGGCGGCTAAAATTCAAAATGGGTGCAATAATGAATACAATAAGTCTTATTCAGGAGGGGTTAGAGTTAAAAAAGAATATTAATTTCTTTGGACCCCTTCCTAATGCATGCCTTTATTGTTTTCTTCAGCTAAAAGTCAATGAAAACATTGGAATTGCTCCCCCAGATTCAAAGAATAATAAGTACATATGGGCAAAATGTCCCCTCACACATACCAGATCTGGATTACACAAATGATGAAATTATGAATTTACCTATAATTATTGAACACTGTGTTCCTAAACACAGTGTTCCTAAATCACTGAGTACTTACATATTCTCTTGTCCTCCGCAAGTGATGGGGTGTAATTCAGAACTATTTGAATTCTAAAAAAATAAGATAAAAGTTCAAAATGAGGACTTGTCTAGCAAAGACTTCAAGTTTTGTTTTTTGTTTTTTAAATTAGAGACAGAGACAATAAAGACAAAGTTTGGATACGTTTTCTAAATCTAAGTGAATGAAGCATCTAATGTGGACTTGTAGAAAACTATATTTGCATATAATCTCTAAGAGACAACTTATATATAGATTTTTGTTATTGTTATACAGGTGTTCTTTTAAGCAAGAGTTGGGGACGTGTAGAGTTTCTAAAAAAATCAAGGAGGGAAATACTGCCAAAAAGTTTGCTCTACATGGTGGAGAAATATGGCAGGCAAGTAGAATTTACTGAAAGAAGATAACAGATAATCAGAATTAGAAGGGACCTTTTAGGTCATCTAGTCCAGCCCACCGCCCAAGCGGGAGACCCTACACCATTTCTACAAATGGCAGTCCAATCTCTTCTTGAAAGTCTCAAGTGATGGCGCTCCCACAACTTCTGAGGGCAAGTTCTCGGTATGTTGAAATGGCAATGTATTTGCAAGAGTTTTAATCCAAAAAAATCACATTGGTCATATTCAGGAATCACACAAGGAGTCGAAGTCCCTGTGGCCCTCCTGAATTTTTAAAACCAGGTATTCTTTAGGCTTGTCTTAGTGTCTGGCAGGGCACATGAAATTGTAGCTCAGAAAAGAGTTTCCGTCTATGTTAAAATGAAGTCTAACAGAATCTTGCTGAAGTCTTTTGACTTGCAATTCTTTTCCCTTCCTCTTAAATGGCTACAGTTTTTTTTTTAAGAGCCACAGTTTTTCAGGATATTCAAACTTAGAAAAAACATTGTTAATGATGTTTTAGGAGAAGGGTAGGCAACTGCTACTTGGGTGGGATGAAAACATAGCATCCCAACCTGCCTGCAGGCCTCAAAGAGCCATCTGGTGATGTGGTGAGGACACTGGAAAGGGCAGAGCTATAAATGTTCCACCAATTATTTTTTTCTTGAGATGGACATTTTTAAACTTGCAAATGAGAAAAGTTATATTTGGTAATGCTTTGGCAAGCTGGGTCTTAACAGCATCTAAGAACTCCAAACAGTAGTCATTTGAATAATGGCATATTTTAATGTCATTAAAATGTAAAAGGAAAACATCACAATCATAACTACTTAAACTTAACATTTATCAGATCTTGATCTATAGCTGTCCAATTAACAAAAAAATGTATGTAAAAATTGGATTCTTTTAAATATCATAGTATATTTAATAACAGATTCTATTTTTAGTTACCTGACTCTGGTAGGGACAGGCTGAATCATTTTTAGAAGCCAAATGATTAGACAGCTGAGGATTACGTTGCTGCAAAACACCAACTACAGAAAAATATACTGTTAGATATGTAAAGTTGGGTACCAATTATAAGAAGTAACACTGTACTAAAACACTGGAAATTTGAAAACCAATTTTACCCCATGCAAGGCCTTTCAGATGTTGTAACTACAACTCCATCATCTACACTTGACACATCTGCTTGCTATGTTTGGCTGAGGATGTTGGCAGTTCTTATCCAATGCATCCATAGAGCCAGGTAAGGCCTATTCTCTGAGGAAGATTACAGATAGCTAAACTAGATTTTTAGAGAAGAATCTATGTTTCTTTACGTTCGCATTTGCAAGTTAGGGCAACACAAAAGAGAGATTTTTAAACAAGGAGAGCTTTAGATTGTAATCTCATTATATCCATATACAGGTTGTCCACAACTTACAACCACAATAGAACCCAAAATTTCTGTGGTTAAGTGAGACATTTGTTAAAGTGATTTTTGCCCTATTTTATGACTTTTCTTGCCACAATTGTTAAGAGAATCACTGCACTTGTTAAGTAAGTAACACAGTGTTAACTGAATCTGGCTTCCCCATTGATTTTGCTCATCAAAAAATTGAAAAAAGTGATCAAATGACCTTGGGACGCAGCAATGGTTGAAAATATGAACCAACTGCTAAACATCTAAATTTTGATCACATAATCATGGAGATGCTATAAAGGTTGCAAGTGTGAAAAATGGCAGTAAGCACTTTTACAGTGCCACTGTAACTTTGAACGCTCATGAAATGAACAGTTGTAAGTCAAGGTATTACATGCTGAAGCAGGAAGCAGTCAAGAACAGAAAAAAAACAGCTGCCTAGTGGACACAATGGGGAATCAGTGTGGCCTAGTGGTTAAGGCATCAGAGTAGAAACCAGGAGACTGCAAGTTCTAACCCTGCTTTAGACACAAAGCTAGCTGCATGACCTTGGTCCAGTCGCTTTCTCTCCAAGAAAGAGGCAATGGCAAATCACTCTGTGCCCAAGACGACAAAACCGGATTTAATATCATGCAATTAATAGAATAACTCTTTGCTATTATGGTAACTCGATGCTCCATGCTAATATCAGTAGAATAAGCTATTTCAGGACAAAAGAGGGCTATGAAATTATTTAGACCCCTCACATCCTGGACATAAACTTTTTCAACTCCTTCCCTCAAAACACTATAGAGCACTGCACACCAGAGCAACTAGAGGTAACAGTTTTTTCCCCAAAAGCCATCACTCTGCTAAACAAATAATTCCCTCAACACTGTTCAACTATTACAAAGTCTGCACTAC
>BHFT01032458.1:0-12389 GCA_004320025.1 Laticauda laticaudata | reverse complement strand
CACCCCCGAAATTTTGCTCGTCCACTGTGTCCTTTATGCATACGTTTTGCGTCCATCGGCCAGTGGGACCGGGCCTTAAGTAAACAATTACTGAGAAAGTTGGGGAGAGACTCCAGTGGGAGAAATTTACTTCTCATGTTTCCATTAGCATGTAGAAATCACATAAACAGGGGACTGTGAACCATTAGAGAGATCATTGTAGGACACAGGTGTCAAACTCATAGAATCACATTGCTGTCATGTTACATATTTCCCCTTCATAGAGCTGGAGTGGGCGTGGCCTGCACATGACACATCTGGCCCACAAGCTTCCAGTTTGACACCCTTGTTGCAGAATGAAAGGATGGATAATTGATACATAGCCCATGCCAATTTCATAAATAAATGACTTCAAAAGCAACACTCTTCAGCCATGAGCATTTCTCCAATTTTTGAAAAAAAGTCTGAAGCAAAGTTCTTTTTATCAAATTGAATTAGAACTGGGAAAATGGGCAGAAGGAGAAGAGTGTGACTTCAAAATAACAAGGCTAGCCAAAGGTGTGATTTGATTGGATGATGACTCGAGCTAAGTTCATCACTGAAGCAGTCTTCTTTTAGCACAAAGCACATCCATAACAACCACTTACTTTTTCTGTCAAGTGGTCAGGGTTGGTCTGCTTTGATACTTGCAGAGTAGAACACACACAGTTTCTACCTTCTAAAGCAGGGGTGTCAAACTCATGTCATCATAGTGGCGTCATGTAACATATCAGGGCTTTTTCCTCTCTTCACTAAACTGGACATGTGTGTAGCCAGCGCATGATGCATCTGCCACACAGGTTGGGAGTTTGACAGCCCTGCTGTAGAGCATCAAAGCAGGAATACCAAGGAAGATACACCTTGCTTCTAATGCTTGAAGCAAAGTTCCAAGACAGCCAGCTTACAGAGGTCTACTTAATGTTTATTCTTCACTTTGCAGGCACTTAACTGCTGATTGTCGCAAAAGGCCCTATTCAGACTCATTCTGATGCACTCAGCTGCATTCACAAGTTGCTGCTATCCTTGCTGCTCCCTTATGAGACTGTCATCCTCTTGAGGATTACTTGTCATACCTGGCAAAGCAAGAAAACAGAGGGGTTCAGCTCAAAAAACAGTCTGTAAGAATCAAATACATGCCTGAATTGTACTGCTCATATGAGTCACACTGATAACTGGTGGTATGCTGCAGCACTGAGCACAAAGCAAGGTGAAACTAAACTAAATGATGGAAAAATGGCAATGAATTGTTTGTGTTATTCAGACTGCCTTATGCCCCTTATGCTAGCTTGGTTTTATTAGTTGAAGTGAAGGACAGTGTGTTTGTTCCTTTCACAATGTGGGAATACTTTTGAGCAAATGAGTCTCATTTCCTGTTAAAAAGGAATTATTGTTTGCCTCTCCCGCTCAGGAATTTGTGCACTTGTTAGTCCAATGGGAAATTTAAAGGAGAGTGCAGTATTACACTAAGAAGAAAGAAATCCACTGTCCAAAGAAAGTGAATGCATCAGTATACACAGAATCTGTCTCTGTGGAGGAGGAAAGGAGCAAAGGCCTTTTATGTCTTGACCCTTTATCTTCCCTAGACAGCATCTTATCCAGTTAATTCAGTGTAGGGGCAAACTGGTCATGTTGAAGGTTTTGTCTAATGGATTGGCTTTTTGCTGGAGGTGTTTTTTTCACTCAGTATTCATCTTTTCAGGTCTGCTTTCTGGCACAAGGTTAAGTGGGAGAAACTATTTCTACATCAATTTGCTTTAATTAGATCATGGACAGGCAAGGAGGGTTTGCAAGGACAGAAAAGTATGGAGAGGAGAGGAGTGGATAGTACTTCGGTGTATTTTCTTTTTCTTTCCTTACTTCGTGCCTTATTTCTTTGGCTGACTGTTTCTTACCCTGTTTCTGAACTTTGTTTATCCTGAAAACAAATAATAGAATCAGTATTATGTATGCGTGTCATAGTTAAAGTAAGAGATCCAGGAATTAACTGATGGTTAACTTTAGCTCATCTTGGTTTCCATAGAAAGCTAGCTGTCTGGGTGCAAAACAATGTAACAATGATACCTCTAAACCTTTAGTTGGGAATATCCTGATCTGAAACCTGAACTACGCCCAGTGGTCTTCAGAACCTTCGTAATGTTGGGACATGGATAGAATGCAATGAATGAAGAAGGTCTAAGATAATTCCACTACAAATATCACCAACAGAGAAAGTTGGAAGAAAATGCTTCTTTTACATACTTTCTTTTTCTTACCTTTCCTTCCTTTTCTTTCCCCTTACCCCCTGCTTTTCTATTTAAGCCCCTGTCACACTGCACCAACGGATGGAAAGAGGATGTAAAACGGAGAAAAACACTTGTCATCGTATGATTAACGGGATGCAGTATTTCCGTTCTGTACTATACTGCCTCTGCTTTTATCCCTCTTAGTCCGTCCAGCATCGTTTATTGATGTTTCATCCACTTCAGAGAGTTGTTGAACTGCTCAAAACTTTTGAGCGGAAAGATAATCCAATGCGTCCTTTTCTGGCATCCGCTAGGCATCCGCTAGGGCATCGTTCTGCATGTCCGCTAGGCATCTGCTGTGCAACCCGCAACTGCGAGGTCCTACTTGGCGCAGCGGTAACGTAGCGCAGGAGGAGTGGAACGGAGATGGCACGGATTTCCAGCAACCGGATGCCTAGGCGGGATGCAGAACCAGGAAACAACGCATTTAAAAATGGAAAAAACGCCTCAGGGGGGACTTAGTCTCAGATATAGGATGTCTCAGAGGATGCCTGAAGGGATGGCAAGGGCGACAGCCTAGGGAGGAAAACCTATCCTGCCTATAAAGAATGGGCGGAGCAACTCACCTGGATCTCACTTGTTTCATGACCAGCAAGCCTGGGTGCAGACCTCTGCACCTTCAGTGCTGATGTCTTGGCTCTTCCTAGCATCCAGTCATGTCCACTCGTGATCGGAACAAGTTCCTTTTGGCAGCACCATCCTTTTCTGCAACAGTGCGAAGGCCATCTACAGGCCTCTTGTGAACTCACTACGGGAAAAAGAAGAGGCGGCCAAGCAGGCATGGTCGAAGATGGATTGCCAGAGAGAGCAGAGACGGACCATACAACAAGCTGATCGCTGGAGCTCAGGAACGAGACACACAATGCATTCCAGAACTTGTCAGTTGGATTGCCTCGAGTCCCAGTGTTTCACACCGGTTAGTGGCAGCGCCTGACACCGTTGACCAAGGCAAACGCGACCACTTTCTGGGCCTCAGGCTCTGGAACGTGGGCTTCGAAGGTCGGCACTCACTCTGTGCCACCGTGGCCCTCAGGACCACTACAGGAGCATGCAGTACAGCTGGAGGGTGGCACAGCGGCAACACCATTCAGCATTGTGGTGCAGAGACAGTGGGTGAGGCCATCGAATTCGAAGAATTTACATGGAGGACGCTCCTCCAGGCCCCTCCACGAAGAAGGATGCGAAGAAAGTTTGCAGAGCAGTGGTATTCAGAGGTGGACTTGCCCCCACAGGTTTGGAGTCATGAGGTCGGCAAGCACGTGGCCTGCAAAGTCGCCAGCCAAGTCAGGGGTCCACTTAATTCAGCTACGGAAGGGCTTCTTCAGCATAATCTCTTGCGATGGTCGACTGTGACTACAAGTGTCATGGTACCATGCGATGCTTCACGCAACGGCTCATCTTCAGAGCCAGGTATAGCAGACGCCAATCACCTCAAAGAGAGGGCTGGAATGCAACCTCATCGTGGGGCTTCCCAGATCCAGACCCGCTGCCCAACGGGACACGCAAGTCTGCCCATACTTCATCATGGGGGAGACGCCGTTCTTCCCTCTACAACCTAATATCATGAATCCTACCCTCCAATAGCTCACCGTGAAAGAGAGGGATCTTTCACTACAGGGCTGTCCAGGCAATGGCGGGTTGTGAGAACGCCTTTGGCAATCCTGGCCAACAGGTTCCAGGTACTCTTCCCACCACATGCAGGCATCCGCCGCAAGAGGACGGTGAGGGAGGATCATGGGAAGCTTGCTGGTATCCACGCCACAATCTCATGCTCACGCTACCCGCAAGTCTTTGCAGAACAGGCTCGTGACCTCCAATAAGGGCAGTGGGACATGGAGCCTGGGGAATGGAGGCAAGGGCAAAGCCTGATAGTATACTGAGGATGTGCAAGGCCCCAACAGAGCCTCATGGCCAGTGAAGGAAGAAGCAGCTCAACGCTCCTGAGACATAGACATGGTGGCAACTCCCAGCTGGAGCAGTGGAGTGGCAAGACAGGATTGATAGATGTGTTAATGGATGCTTCTTGAGCCTTGGCATTCAACACTGGATTGAGGTTGTGCCATGTTGTTGAGGTGGCCTACAGTAAGAGGGGTATGTAAGATTAAAGAGTTGTTCTGTTTAATGTTGACATGTGCTGGATGATTGATTACATTATTATTGATAATAAAGGGCCATATGTGTGGCACCTGGGAGGGGTGACCATACAGTCCCACTATGCTTGCATGGAGGTTTATCTATCCACCACAGCTATGTACCGTCCCCCACTGCTATGCCTTATCCATTCCACAGTTACTAACATCCACAAGGTATCCTGCCCATCCACTGCTAATCTTAACCATCCTCAAGCCTGCAAGAGCTTAACATTTCTAAAGGTTTCCACCAGATTATTAAAAAATGAAAATGAAACAAGTGTGTGAATCAAAGATAGGCTTTATTAAACACAAACTATAAAACAAATGAATCTTGGCACTCCTCTTGGTTTTCGAGTTCAGTCTCAGGGGTGAAGAGTCCATGGCTGCTGTGGAGGTTGGCTGTGCTGAATGCTTTGTCTGATGCCCCCGCATCATCAGCTGCCTCCAGAAGCAATAAGCACGAGATCTCGCAGCCAGAAGAGCGAGCCCGTGCTACAGAAGCCCCAGGCAGAAGCACAGGTGAGGCAGGGTGTGCGATGGTGGCCCTGTCCTCTTGCAGGCGCTGGCAGCAGATGGCTGAGGCTTTCTGTTCTTACCCCATGGTTGTGGGGTTTGCTGGCTGGCAGGGAGGTGGCAAGGCAGGCAGGACCAGCTTGCCAGGCAGGGTAGGAACCATAGGCTGGCAGGAAGGCAGGACCAGGCTAGCAGGAAGGCATGCCACAGGCTGGCAAGAAGGCCATTGAACCAAGGCTGGCAGGTCAGTCATGAACAAGGCTTTGCGAGGGCGAGTCATGAACCAAGGCTGGCAGGAAGATCTGGCTGGGCAGGAAGGTGGACAGGCAGGCAGACAGCAGAGGCTGGCAGGGAGGTGGTGAGCAGCAAGGGGCGCAGAGCTTGCAGCAAGCTGCAGGCAGGCATGCAGCGAGGGCAGGGCCAAGGCTGTGCAATTCCGTGCCGGTATGACGGTCTTTCCTACTGTTAAATGAGTGACTGCTCCGAAGGCCATGCTTCCCTTAGTATCACCGGGCTTACGCAATGCATCTCCCCGCAGTGCGCGAATTAACACTGGGCATCTGTTAGGTTACCCGCTGTGCATCCACTGTGCATACGCTTCATCCGTTCCGCATCCGCTATGCTGAGGTCCCCCGGAAAGCCTAGCGCGGATGTGCATGCCGCTCTCAATGCCGGTTCCACTCCACTAGGCTTTCCGCTCTGCATCTGTGTTTGCCATCCGCCCTGCATCCTCGGCCCAGTCCGTTCCTTTCCGTTTTATCCGCTCAGTTATGCAAATTTTTGCCCCTTTTGAGAGACGGATACAACGGGATGGAACATGTTTGCGCGTGGATGGAACATTTTTTTCGTCCGCTGTGTCCTTTTTACAAATGTTTTGCATCCGTTGGGCAGTGTGACAGGGCCTTTACTTTGTATTTTATAATACTTTATAACTCAATAAAAATGTTAAACACTGCAAATATCACTATCTCTGAAAAGGATTATTAGTATAACTTGACAAGTTAGCCCTTATTATCAGAATCATTTGTAAAATTCATAGACTTGGCTATACAAATGATCAATCTATTATATCCTAGATCGTATTAGCATATATATACTACCACTGTGTCATATGCACATGTTAGAATATTAATTAAAACTAGTTGATTACTGTATTAAACATTCTCAAAAAATGCATACTTGGAAAAATATTTGGCTTTGGTTCACACATAATATATTTTCTACAGTTTAAATTGATAGGCCCATTTGCACTACATGAATGAACTTTGAATACTATCTAAAATTGACTTTGAAATCACTGAAATTATCTCATGATGAAACAGTCTGAGAATATTTGCATTTGTAAACTGACTCATATCCTGGAGTTATAGCAAGTTTGTTAATATCAACTTTAGATTCACTGAAGTTTTCTGCATATTTTAACACAACATTGGATGGTTTTCAAAAGTGTATCAAGAATTTTCTTGAATAATAGCATTGCTATAAATCTATAAAGAGACTCGGTGGTGCATTGGTGAGAGTTCAGTACTGCAAGTTACTTCTGCTGCAGCCAACTGTTTGCAATTTGGCAAATAGAATCTCACCAGGCTCAAAGGTGTCTAAGCCTTCCATCCTTACTGAGGTGGGTAAAATGAGGACCCAAATTGTTGGGGTGAATATACTGACTCTGTAAACCACTTAGAGAGGCCTCTAAAGCACTATAAAACAGTATATAAGTCTAAGTGCTATTGCTATTGCTATTGCATCTGGATTACAAGAAACACTCCATCATGAACTGTAAATATGGAGAATGTCCGAAGATTTTCTTTGGACTGATATAATAGAATGCATCAAACCTAAAGAATACAAAATAGATAAGGAAGGAAAATGTTTGCTTTGAAGAGAAATTTATCCAGAAATCAATGTGATTTAGCAAGTACTAATTTGTTTGCTAAACTACTACATTCTGAGTATTTAAAATCAAATGCTTATTGGCAATTTTTAATCCTGAAACTCAGCAATATTCTCAGATAGAGTAAAATATTTTCCATGATAAAGTGATACTTATGGTAAGTGGCAACATAAATAATCAAATTAATGATAACTTTGCACAGCTTAGCCATAAAATCAATCCATTTTATGCTTCCATCCATCACCTCTGCACTTTACAGTCCTTGTTCTAATTTCTCATTTGGAAATGAGGAATTAATGATTGACTGAGATGTTTCTACATGAAAAATGCTGAGTTGTAGATTAAAAGCATACATGGAGAAAAACTAGAAAAAAAGAAAGGAACAGGTCTGCCTGCACTATCTACTTGTTAAAATCTCAACCTACAAGGTTCATTTCAACTTACATGAAATAGAGGAGAGGATATTTGTGAGATTTTCTGTTTCCATTGCTGATTGCTTGTTTTACAAGACCAAATTGGATTGGCATGTTCATCACTAAACAGTGTGTCTTCACTATTGCTCTGTCTCTCTGTGTGTGTTTGTGTGTCACATATTTACTTAGCAATCATTTTGTTTAACAACCTGGTTGTTGAAGCAGATCATAGTCAGTAAATGAGGAAAGGGTATATATTTAAATAAAGAATCCCATCATGTCTTGTTTTACATCCATAGTATAGACCAGGAGCCTTCCCAAAATAAGCATATCTTTATGGAAAGCCTCCATAACCCCATGTAGAAATCTTCCACAAATAGTTTTGTAAGTTAATTACTGAATAATTATAACAACAGTGAAGAAAAAAGAAAACCTGTTGCATAGGTGGCAATATAAATAATTCTACTATATTTAATATTTTGCATGAAGAAGAATTAGGAACCATTGTCCCACAAGTTCATAGAGTGTTGGCAGGTTTCAGAGAGAGCACCACAATATATGCACTGTCTCCTGGATTATATGGTGATAAGTTTTGATTGATGAATCAAAAACTTGCTTGTTCATCCAGGCATATGTAGAATTATACTATTCCAGGGTTTAAATTTTTGTTTAAGAACACATTTTTCTTCTAATTCTTTGATTCATATTTAGGCTTTTTTGTTGAAGTAAATTGTGTCAAGACATGTATTAACTTAAAAATGATCCTCTAATATGAGTAGACACTGCACATTATCATGGGCATTTAATGGAATTTTATGATTTACTATAGACTGATTCTGCCAGCTCCTTCCCCTGATCACACAATCAGAAGAACGTCTTGAATGAAGGACAATCAAAGAATTCAGTTTGCAGATGTCATACAGAACTTTAAAAGTTGCTGATAGATCAAACAATATATCTGCCAACAAGTGCTTATAGCCTGAAACACAGATCCTTTTCTTCAGCATCATTTCTCTTATATAACATGCTTTTACAGCAGGAAAAAAAATGTAATAATAACATGGCATCAACACTAGTGCGAACAAGTAATATTTGTAAGAATATTTGTATGCTTTGGGACACAAACAAATCTTGTAATTATTTTTTTCAAGGAAACTTATATGATTATACAAGAATCCAGCACCTCTTTAATTGTGACCACGACTTGATGATAAAGGCCTGCCTTTTGTAACTTTTGCTTTATTGCAAATCCTGCTTTGCTATTAATATTTCCCTGTGTTTTCTTTCCCATGTGGGTGATGATGATAATGATTTTCATATTTAATATCTTCAGTAATGAAAAAAACATTTGCTCATTTTCAACAGCAAGAGAAAAAGAAAAAAGCATGGCAACTTAGTTTTCAAATTCTTTAACAGATTAACCTCAGTATATATGCTATATTTGATTACTGAGATACATTCAGTGACATAATCAGCTTATTAGTCAGATGGCAAAGACATTCTCAGCATTTTTCAGACTCTAACGAAGTTGAAGATTCCTGTAAAGGCTACAAACATTACATTAGTGATGTGCAGTTATAAAACTGAGGAAATCCATCTCATTAATTGGCTCTAAAGTATATAATTCCATTTATAGTGCCTGTTGTAATACCTTTCTTTTTTTTTTCTCCTTCATGCTTCTCTCCTTTCTAATCTAGAAAGCTTCCAAGGCTTCTTCCCATCTTATAATTCTATGACAATTCTGTTCCACTTTTGTTTGATTTAATGTAGAACCATGTAGGATTAGAGAAGAATTCTGTGTATTATGTGGTAAAAGAATAACAAGGAAGGAAATTCTGAAGTCTAGAAGAAAGTGGACCAGACAACCATACTTATGGATGGACATTTCACACATTATTTAATTATCATTTCTAGTTATAGATCACCAGTGACATAGACTATGTTTATCAAAATATGTATTATCGGTGTTTTAAGACTTCCAAGTTTCTTCTGCAATTTGTGCCACCCTAAAACTGCATATGAAGTGCTTAATTTCATCATCAACTATTAACAAAGCTCATTATTTGATTCAACTCTAAAATTCCTTCTAATAAAAACTAAATCTATGCCTCTGACTGTCAGCAGGGTGCCCAATCATTGTTCTTCTCTTACTTTCTGGAAGAATTGTATCTAATCACATGCTTCATCTTTTGCATATAAGCTGAGTAAGTGAACATGAAGAAAAATGGAACCCAGCTAATATTATTTGATTAGAGAGATTTAACCCTTTTATCTGGCTTTCATTAACTGTCCGTTTCTTTCCTGGCCACATTATAAAAATGGTTTATAATTTTCTTCAAGGACGGTAGCTTTTGTAGCAAACTGATTCTAATCCAGATTATCTTTTTTCAGAGAAACAGCTTACAATACATTGGTTAAATATTGCTATCTATGAATTTGTGTAGCAAACACTCTTAAAAAAAAATAAAACAAGATTAACTTCTGCTTTGAACTGAAGGAATGCTAAAAACTGAGAAATCTTGATGGCATTCCCATAATTAAATTACAAGCATGACTATTTTGGGAATTTGTTAGTTTCTGAGGTGTTTGGGGGCCAATATCCTTGTTCTCTTAATTTACCATATGTGGTTGCCTTTTATGGGTATTTGGATTTAGCAGTCTATTTGGGACTGTGGTACCTTGTTGTATATTAAATTGCTCATGTATTAGTGTCTACCCTTTTGATAAACTCATTGTTTCCCATATACAAATTAATATAATGTTTATGTAAAATTAATACTATTTTATATGATACAATTTTTAATTAGTTGTATTTCTGTAATATTAATAAGACACCTGAGAATTGGTAAGCCTTTTCAAAGAGCTGGAATCTCCTTTGAACCCCAACAATTAAATTAAATGACACTAGGAAGAATCTGAATATTTTGCCTGAGAGATAAGTTGAAAGCAAAGGAATTGCTTTAAATTTGGCTTCAGCTTTACAAGGAATCAAATAATAAATTAAGGATAGGAACATGAGATGTAATCAACTCTTCTAGACTTCTACTTCTCTTAAAATCCTTCTGAATGAGACAGAAGGAAATACAATAAAAGAAAAGAGTGTGAAAATCCATGACTGCTGGATCTATGATTGCTTCTGACAACTATAGCTCTATTGTTTGAGTTAGTAAGACCATGCCTGGAATATTGTATCCAATTTTGGTCAGCACATGACAAAAAATATGTTGAGACTTTTGGAACAAGTGCAAAGAGGAGGAACAAAGATGATTAAGTGCCGGAGACTAAAACACATGAAGAACAGTTGTAGGAATTGGCTATGGCTAGTCTAGAGAAAAGAAGGACTAGTGATGACATGACAGCAGTATTCCAGTATTTGAGGGGCTACCACAATGATGAGGGGGTCAACTTATTTACCAAAGCATCAGAAGGCAAGGCAAGAAACACTGGATGAAATCTAATCAAGGAGACAAGCAATCTGGAAGGAGAAATATCCTAATAATGAGAACAATTGATCAATGGAGCAGCTTTCCTTCAGAAGTTGTGGGTGCTTCATCACTAGACGTCTTTAAGAAGAAACTGGACAACCATTTGTCTGAAATGGTATAGGCCAGGGGCTCTTGCTTGAGCAGGGTGTTGGACTAAAAGACCTCCAAGGTCCCTTCCCACTCTATTCTGATTAATTGAGGTAATTAATCAGTAGGGAACTACAAAAACTATAGGGAGGTATTATGTGTCTAGTGAATTTGAGCTACTTTATTTATACTTCGTAGCATAGAAGGATTAAGTCTTTTAAGGGCTGGTAGCATTTTGTTGTTTAGATGCCATAATAACTAGATCAATCAGCTTTGGATTCTATGCAGCTTAACTGTGCTTTTACCTTAGGCAGCAAAATATCTTGGTTTGGTCCTGTTTCCAAGTAAGATTATTGCATTACATCTGCCTGCTAAAGGGTGGATTCTTGCCAGCTCTGCTAATCATGTCAGCTGCAGTTCTAATCATTGAAGCCAGATTTGCTTCTGAGTGAACATGTATGGGATTATATTGTTATTCTCTCAAGTTCTAAATAATTTCTAATGGTTTATGGGGTGAGAGAAAACAGAAAAAAAAGCTGGAAGCCCACCTGTTGAGCATAGTATATATAAAGTTCATTACGCTATAATGACACAAAAGAAATCTCACTTTCATGAAAAGCCAAGAATGCACCTTAGCGTTTTGTTTTGTTTTCTCTCTCCATGTCTTTCTTTTGCCAAGCAATCAACAAAAGCTTAGTTCAAAAGACAGATAGAATGTCATTTTTTAGCATGACTCAGAGAGGAAGAAAGTTTTGCACTGTGAATAGTAATAAGCTGCAGACATCTCTCCTAATTGAGGACATCAGTTCCTTCAAATGTGCTAAATCCTTTTCATGAAAAACCAGAGACCCTTACCCACCTTTGCTTTGGTGAATTAATTATGCATTTCAAAAGACAGAGAGATAGTAGACAAAGCTGAGGTGACCTCTCCTTTCAACCACAGTGTCAGAGAGGTTGGAATTTTTAATTTTATATAAATGTTTCCTGTTTAGTCTGCCTCCTGATGAGCCAAACATCATTTTAATCCACATATTGGCACTGGTATTGATGAAAGCAACAAGCCATTAGTAACAACATCAAATGTTATCTTTAAGTGCAAAGTTTCCAAAGAGAGCATTTATTTCATATATTTCAGTAATGCAACTTAAAAGGTGAACCTTAAATATGAGATAGACGCATTACATGCAAAGCAAGTTAGTTCAAGCTGTGATGGGTCATAATTGAGATGATTATGGCTTACAGCTCATGAAAATCCCAAATCCACAATCTTAGAATATTGTGAAAAGATTCAATATTCTAGGCTCACAGTGTCCAACTCTAATCAGCTAATTAAGCCATAACACCTGTAAAGGGTTCTTGAGCCTTTAAATCATCTCTCAGTCTGGTTCAGTAGGAATCACAATCATGGGAAAGACTGCTGACCTGACCGTTGTGCAGAAAACCATCATTGACACCCTCCTTTAAGGCCGTGTCACACTGCCCAACGGATGCAAAAAGGACACAACGGAAAAGAAAAATGTTACATCCGTTGTTATCCGTGCTCAAAAGGGGTGAAAATTTGCATAATT
>BHFT01032457.1:0-20625 GCA_004320025.1 Laticauda laticaudata | reverse complement strand
AGGGAAATGTTTCCAGGCTTACAAGATCACTGGAGTCGACCTCTGCCATTGCGGAGTCCAGGAATTTCTTTAACATTCAAAATGTTTTCGCCTCATCAGTATTGTATTGGGGGTCAGCCTGGATGGGTCTTAAGTCAGAAGTATGTTCAGGTTTTAGCAAAAACTAACATGGAATACCGGATGAATTTCGTCTGAGAGTTTTGGTAAGGTTAGCTGGACTGATTACAGGATTTACTAATCCGTTCAATTGAGTGAATGGACCAACGTTACCTAGGACCAAGTTTCTTTTGATTTTTGAAGTAGGTCTGCAGGTATCTGGTGGACAAAAACCTTGTCACCCACTTTATATTCTTTTCTGGGGGGATCTTTTCTTTGCTGCAAATTTCTTATGAGCTGATGGGCCTTTCATCTAATGCTTATGTGTGTTAGCTGGCCAGTTAAGTTGGAAGTTGAGTTATCCATTCATCCACGAATGGATGTTACGGTTTTTCACGAGGAAGTTCAGGTATGGGAACGAAATCTTCTCCCGAAGCCCTTTATGGGAGTAAATCCAGTACTGCAAATTGTCCGGAGTTGTTATATGCCACTTCGGCAAATCGGTAATTTAATTCGGACAGTTATCTTGTTGATAATTTATCGTGTCAGCATCTGAGATATGTTTCTAACACTGCGTAGTCCTCTCACAGGCCCCATTGGTTTGGGCGGTGGTGGTGGAGCTTAACCCTGGGCGGGGAGCCTATTAACTTCGGAACTCTTTTCCAAAATTTGAGGTTAAATTGGACCCTCTGTCAGAGGATTATTGCATCCGCGACGCCATGTAACCATATAGATATGTGATATAACATTTAGCCAGGCCTTTTAGCAGAGGGAATCTTCGAAAAGGTATGCCAACTGATTGTTTGGAAACAAATCAGTCAACTACCCAACATGCACCGTGTTTCACCACCTTTCGGCAATTCTACTAATAAAGTCCCTAGAAAGTTTCCTTCCAGGGGAGCCGATTGGTCTAGACTACATTTATGTAACAATTCCTATGGCTTACCAGGAGGTCTCTTTGCCGAAAGCACAAACTGGACAGCTAGCTACATAAGCTTCAATGTTCTTTCTTTAAAGTAGGCCCACCAGAATTGCCGCTTAACCAGATGTAGGTCTTCACAAATCCAAAAGTGTCCAGCTGCTTTAGGAATCATGAGCATCTGTTGTTAATATTTGGCTCCTTCAGTACCTGTGGCACATACACTTAGCGCCCACCCCAAGAGCCAACATCTCTAATCGTTATGTTATGAATGGAGCAGGAACCCATTCGTCCAGTTTGAAGTTTCTTTTAATTGTTCGGTTAGTTTCAATTTGATAAAACCACTTCTTGGTTCTTCTTTTGAGCCTCTGAGTGATCACTGGCGGCGCGCTAGATGTTTAGGCTTGAGACAATTGGGCTTATCACCTCCTGCGCATCTGCTATTTTTTTGAGGTAGTCTAGAGAGAGCATCCGCCATGAAATTTCTTTCCCGCCCAGGAATGTACTTCAATTGAGAAATTGAATCGCTTGAGAGTACTGAGCCCCAGCGGACTTGTTTTAGATGACAGCTTCCGGGGCGTATTTAAAGCTTTCCGATTCTTAATGAATTCAGTCCATACCTCAAACGGGAGTGTTATTGCTCCTCCAGGAAATGTTCCAACGGGTCAGCAAGGCCCACGAACTGCAAAAGCTTCTATTCTCCCAGAACGGCCCATCTTCTCTCTGTTTTCAGACAGCATACGGGAGGTAGACGCACAAGGCTGTTAAAGTCCCTTCTTCATTGATTTTGAATCAAATACCGCTTCCAAATAGCACAATCACTTGCATCGGCTTGAATTCACGAAAGAAGTGTCCATATCCGAGGGTGTTTCAGCCACTGGTTCTTGCAGCAACAGTCATTTTAGCTTTTCAAAAGCGGCTTGGCAACTCCATGGACCCCACTCCAGCCGGCTTTCCTGGCCTTGCGCTTCACCATCCCCTTTTGTTTCAACGAGATTTGTGATGGGCATTGCTTCTTGCAAATGTTGGGATGAATTGCCGGTAAAACAATTTGCAAATCCCAAAAAGCTTGAAGTTGCTTTTCTAGTGCATGGAGCCCACTCCAGAACGGCACGCACCTTCTCTGGATCATCTCTTAGCCTTCGATGAAATGCGATATTCCCAAATAGTTCCAATTTTGTCTTTGATGGAATTCACATTTTGACCAATTTAGCATACAACTTAGCGGCACACCAGTTTTTGTTAAAACCAACCGCCACTAACTTCACATGTTCATCTAAGGTCTCTGTGTAAGATTTAAGGTATCATTCAAGATTAAACCAGAACCCCCTTGGTATAACATGTTTCAATGTAACACTTGATTGATCATTTGCATGAATCCAGCTGGGGCCCCTTGTAAACCAAAAGGAAGAACCGTTGAATTTGGAAAACAACCCAATCGCGGCCAGTTAAAAAGCGGTCTTCCACTCATTCCCCCCTCCTTAATTCGGATCCGGTAGTATGCTTCTTCAAATCCAAACTTCCGTGAAGATCTTCTCCTTCGCTAATGGGCCACATGTCCTTCATCAAAGGCAGTGGGGTACACGTTTTCCACAGAAATTAGCGTTCAAATTTCTGTAATCACTACAAAAGCGCTCTGGAACCATCTTTTCTTTTCACGGAACAACACTGGGGCCGCTACCCGGGGCCTAGCAGGCTGAATGTAATACCACGTTTCCAATTTTTATCAATAAACAATTCTTAGGCTCTTCCAATTTTCCCAGTGGGGTCATTGAGTACAACTTCTGGTTTTCGGGAGCTTCACCCCAGGACAAAATTTCAATAGCACCAGTCGTTCGGACCGGTGAGCGGGAAGCTTGTCGAGGCCTTTTCACTGAACACATCTTTTAAATCCCCAATTTACTCTTTGGGGAATTTTCTCCTCATGTTTTCACGGGCTCGAGTACCCTGTGGAAACTATTTCAATTAGGTCCTTTCAGTTTTGGCTGGGATCTTGGCCCCTGCCCCTGGCCGGCTGCTTTGTGCGTCATGCCGCAAACAAACCCCTTTCTCCAGTTAACCCTGGGGCGTTCCATTTCCGGACCGGGCAAATCGCCAGTATTAATGGTTGCCCTCCATCCCAGGGGACCACAATTAAAACGCAGGGTCTCATCATGCCTCTCCATGCATCATTTCTATTAGTTCCGTGACAAAACGAGCGAGGGCAACCTCCAGCCCTGATTCCATCTAGTTGGCAACAAGGAAATGGGCATCTTCAAAGGTTTTAGATTAAAGCCCATTTTCTTCACTACTTCCGCTTGATTGATTATACCCTTTGTTGCACCCAGAATCTAACAGGCGCTAGCATCTCCCCTTCGCCCCTGAATTGGGTACCCTCAACTTCACCGGAATGGTTCATAGGCGCCCATGCTTGGTCTTACCAGGAGTCGTCTTCTGAGTCAGAAATCCTCCTCCTCAGGTCACTGGGGCTTCTGATTTCTCTCTGTTGAGAGGGGCGACCTCGTGCTGGTCTACTTTCGACTTTAGTGCTGTTTCATGAGGTTCACTGGTGACTTTCAGGTTTCTTTTCCTTCCTTTGGCACCCCCTTTGGGCTCAGCTTGACTCTGCAAGCTTCACAGCGCCCGGTGACCCTTCTTCCCGCATCCAAAGCAGGCGACGGGGTTGGGTCTTGCCACCCAGATTTAAATCAATTATCCACTTCATCTGCAGCAAGTACCACATTCTGCAAAATTATGGAGTCTTTTTCTAGCAGTGTATCTCTGGTACACATCTTTCATTTAAACATCTTGAACAGTTCCATCAGGGCTTTCTTTGGCCAGGCCTCGGAATGGCCTGCAACTGTCTAAATTCTTGGGTGTAAATCCAGCACAGACCTACGCCCCTGTTTTATGGTTTTCATCCTAATTCGGGCCTGCGCGCTCCGCCAGCGGGTCCTCCAAACCTTGGCCCGCAGAATCAGCCATAAATAGGTTATTAAATTCAGCAACTTAGAGCATAATCAATTATGCAAAGTTCACCCATCCAATCTCGCCGCTATTCCCTCCAGAGCCCTGGTACACCACCTTCACTTTGGGCTCATTCTGAAAGGAAAATTCCTCCCATACTCCTCCATATGCGCTCCAAACTTGAGCTAGGCAAAAATCCAAGCGCTTTGGGAATCCCCTCTGATATTTACTCTCTAACGGAGGCAGCCTAGGAGCCTCTTACGCCTTCTAGGGAATTCCACCTCCCGCTGAAGGCCCCGCGGGCCATGTGTTGCTGGATCGGGTTGATTTATGGGGAGAGGGAGCTGCTCTGCTTCTCTCGGCTGGGGCTTCTTCCCCTGCCCCCTTCATACCTTTGTGAAGCTTTGCAGGTTGTTCAAAGGCTTCATTCATGGAGTCTTCCTGGCCTTCGATCCAGCAGAGTTCCCTCTTTCCCTTCTCTCTGCAAGGCTCCTCTTTTCCACGCCGGTGGTAGCTTGTGAACTCAGAGGGCGGGGTCCTCCTCCAATCTTTTCCAACAACCCCCACTGACCATCTGGCTTCACACATTGGATCCTCTTCAGACTGAGCTCTCGCTAGCGCTTGGGCTTCCTTGCATCAGCAAAGAATCTTGCCCTCCAATGGCTCCGCGATCCTCCTTGCGTCCACTATTGACGATGACATTGATGTCCAGGCCCCCTCAGAAGAAAATTGGGTTATTCTTCCGGAGTGGGTAGGTGGTTGAGATTCAGAACTAATGTCAGGCCCCGGAGCTCCATTCAAAATCCAGGAAAGAAAATACTTAGACTTCTTTCACGTTTTAGAGAAAAGATATCTTTTACTGAAAGTGAAGTCAGTATGCAACCAAAGAATTCTGAATCTGAGAAACTTGGCGCAACAATTCACATATAGAAGTGATGGAAATGTTCCCCACCCCCAATAGTTCAAATGACACTTCCAATTCAGAAGTTGTCAGGATAATGATCATGTGGGCAATTCTTCAGGTGTGATAGAGGCCGTTCTGTCGTTTGACCTTGGCATATTTTGAAACGGGTTGCAGTTGGCGCAGAAGAGAAGAAAGGACTAAGCCGAGAAATAGAAACCTAAACTCTAGCTTCGTGCTCCCCCTCCCATTCAATACAAAACAGCATGCAATGTAACACCTCCAGCCTCAACTTCCCCCAACTTAGTCCTTACCTCCCTCCCCCCCCCCCCCGTTACTTATGGCAGTCGAAAAGATGCAAAGCAATAGCAGAAGATCTTGAAGGCTGACATGCGGGTCCAATTCTGTTTATGATAAGTTTCTTCAAAAATTTGTAACAAGAACTCAAAAAGGCAATGGGGCTGTAGCTTTCTACTCTTTCTTATGCTTAGCCAGGTTTCAGAAGTGATATTACTTTGGCTTTTTTGAATTCTGATGGGAGGTGTCTGCTAGAAAGTATGTTTGAAAAGAATTTGCTGAGCCAATTCCTTGTTAGTCTCTCAAAATGAAATAGAAATTCAGAGTGGATGTCATCAAAGCCTGGTGCTTTGCTGGACTTCAGACTGATGATGGCTGTGTCGATTTCATCCACAGAGAAAAGGTGGATGAATTCAGAGTGTGATGGAGCCGACCATCAAAAGGCTGAAAGCACTTTCTTGATGGTAGTTGAGTGCTTTTGCACCTTGGGGCTTTATAGAGGGAGACAACTTGGGAGGATAGTTGGTTGGCAGTTATCTGGATGTTTGTTGAACAGGTTATCTGGCAACTCCCAGTTTCCTTAGTAAGCTCCAGGCTTTCCTGCTGGATTTGCTGAAATTTAATGAGGTTGTGAGTTGTCCTCATGTCTTGTGACGAGCTGCATCCATGCTGTGCAAGAGATCATTGGCAATCTCTGGGTCGCCACTCTGTTAAAAAGCCTGGTAGAGGTTTTCAGACTCTTTGTTCCATCCAGGAATATAATCTTTTCTGAATCTTTGAGGGATTTATCTTTTAGCTGAAACAAGCACAGCCTTCACAAATCTATGGTAATGTTGACTTGTTGGTGGGAACCATTGTATGATACTGTCAAGGCTTTTGGCAAATTCTGGCCATTTGGGAAATTCCATCTGGGTCTAGGTGTGACATAAATTAGTGGACTCTGAATTCCAATTTCAAGCAAAACAGGATCATGTTGACTATGAGGAAATTTGTCCCGAACTTTCCTGGTTATTGGAAGTGGCTGCATATTTGGGCCTTCTGAAACAAAACACAAATATGGATTGGTTACACATTTCTAGGCAACAGATTGGAAAGAGCTCTTGTCCTTGGCATCAAAAATCAAGTGGTCTTTATTTGCAACAGCCCAGTCATAAAGCTGATCCCCATTTTTGTCAGAAGAATGATAGTTCCAATTTACATGATGGCTGTTAAAATCACCTGTGTAAATTGCAGGGTGAGGTTTGACGTCCAAAACATGCTGTAGCCAGCATATCTGAGGTGTCCTGTAAATGTTGACTATTGTGATATCACCTAATTTTGAAACAACTTCATGTGTATTGTTGTTTGTGGAGGTTGACAGTAGAAAAACATTCTCTATATTTCTTCTGCCATATGCAGCTGTGCCGTAACTGTGGTGGTATGTGGCCCCCAGTATATCACATTCTTGGATTTTACTTCTGCTCTATTGCTGATCATCGTTCTCTATAGGTGTTTCTTGAAGGATGGCCATATCTATATTCTCTCAGCTACTCCTGAGCAAGTCTGGCACACAAAATGAAAGAACCAATACAGACTGGGTATCTGGTCCAACACCATCTTTATTCTTGGCTTTCCTTTCTCCCAGCAAATCCCAGTTAGTATTGAGCAGGGTAACCAAAAGTTAACCCACATAAAGTCAGCACTGGGAGTGTCTGCCTCCCAGCGCTACTAAATACGCAATCCCATCCCATGTGTTTCCAGTATCCGCAACACTCCAGTAATCATCATCCGGTTGCCACTATCATGGAATGAGAAGTCACGATCTCCGAAGCCCTGTCCCAGTATCCCCACCTCAGCCTCTCCATTGCCATCCAGCTGGAGTCTCTGACAAGCCGCCATAGCACCTCTTCTCATCTGGAGCTACCATGGAGCATTGTACACCAGCCACCGTAGTTCATTCTGGCTTCATCACCTGGCAGGTACTGCCTCCACAAGCCATTGCAGCCTTGTGGGATGCAGTCTCATCCTTTGCTGGCTGGTGATCGATCAGGAGATAGGTGGCATGATCTGGGCTTCCAAGCCAGAGCTCAACATATTCCTTTCAAATAAAAGTTGGGAAATGTATTGGTTCTGAGATTTGCTAAGCCCATCCACATTAATTGGCATATTCTGACAATGTCCCCAATCTGTCTTGTCCTTTGGGCCCATTTTGTTTATCCATTGCTATGTATTTAGAGAGCCAGAATTTCTACAAAGATATCTGGCTGCCAACTGTCATTAACTGCCAATTCTTCAATGTGGTCTGGCTGCCAGTTGTTGGTAGTCATTTGATTCACGCTACCAATGAAAGGATTAGAGCGTACACAGAGTATACTCAACTTTTGATTCCCTGGTGAGATGAGCTCCATTGTAACCTAATGTTCCAACTGCAAAGATAAAGCCTCCAGGCTAATTACCAAGTAGCCTTGCTTGTAACGTAAAATGTGTATTCTCAGCAACCTAATGTGAGATAGCCCCCCCTAACAAAGCTTTGGGCTATATGCCAGAAAATGTATTCCTTTTCCCCTTTCTGGGGTCCTTTGTTTTCATAGAGCTGAGAAAAATCGTGATGTTTGCATGAACTAATGGATATGAAATTATGTTTCTAACACTATGATGATCTGTGCAAGCTATATAAACTATAAGAAGTTCGACAAAAAGTTTTTTGTGGTGACAGTTTTGGCTTTTGCTTTTTTCTCTCTACCTGCTCTGTTTAAGGTGGGAAATAAAAAGATCACCCAGTTTTGCTTTCTGATCAGAAATAAAACTTATCAGTTGCCTTCGTGTTCAGAGTTTCATTGGATTTATCAGATTCTGAGCTGCACTCAAAAATCTTACAATTTGGTTCACGCTACCATGCTATCCAGGGCGCATCATGAGGAGGTGAACTAGCATCACACTCCTAGCAGCAGTAGTATCACAATAAATGAGTTATTAATTCAAATCAATTGATTTGATTTGATACAGGATTAATCTGAAATATGGTAACTTTTCCAAAGTTATTCAATGAGCTACACAACTAGATTTAGGCACGTCTACCCAAACCAAGATGTTCACAGTGCCTCCCAGCATGGTTCTCAAAAGATGGTGCTCTTTCTAACAATGTAGTGAGCATTGAATACAAATTTCTTTTTTTAAAAAAAATCAGTTTACTAAGTTAGCAAACATGCTAAATGGATTCTGCATTGCATGGAGAACAGCAATGAATGGAGTCATTAATGTTGTCTTTTTCCATTCCTTTTGTGAATGAGGAAATGGGCAAATCAGTTAGTCACTTTCATGTCTCTTCTACTATATTATGTGCATTCATGTGGCATGTCTATGACATCAGAGGATGGTAGGATGCCATAAGGACTAGAACGACATTGAAAAGAATGTGTAGTCATTAGATCTTACCCTGTGATTGACCATCAATAATGGAAAATATAGATTTGCTTAAAAAGACAATAAAAAGAAGGATAAGTAAACATTATTTTCAACCAGGTGCCTCTGGGACTTGTTTCATGAACCCAGGCTAGATTTGACAAGGTCCAACACTAACAACCAGAAACCAGACTGGTTCATTACCATAGCAGAGTGAAGTGGCAATAGTTCCTCCTACTCCAAAGCATGAGATCTTTAACTTATTGGTTGTCTAGAAAGAAGAAAAGCTGGTTCTAGATTCCATGATAAGCAAAGCTTGTACTTTAGATTTTCAAATGACTTTACTGGGGTAATAAGAAGAAAAAAGAAAAGAAGAAAGATAGTTTTCAAATATAACATCCAAATGAAGGTAGTGCATTTCATCGGGCTAAGGTAAAGGCCCTTCTCAGGTTGGGAATATTAAGGTGTGTGAGATACTGGGCTGGTGCCAGGATGTATCTCTGTCTGTCAAGGGAAACTGAGTTGTATTACCCACATCCATTTGTTGCTTTATGTTATATGGACATTGTTGGAGTGAGATGGGGGAAGCTTGTTGTAAACTGCTTGTTTCCACTCACTTTGAATTTATCTTCTAATACCATTGGTGGCACAGTAGTTAAAATGTAGTATTGCAGGCAAACTCTTCCCAAAGCCCAGTTTGATCTTGACAGGGTTCAAATTTGACTCACCCTTCTATTCTTCTGAGGTCTGTAAAATGAGGACCCAGATTATTGGGGGCAATATGCAAATAATTCTTACATTGTAAACTGCCAGAGTGTGCTGTAAAGCACTATGGGGAGGTATATAAGCCTAAATGCTATTCTAATATCACCATCACTAAACCTGTAGGGAGAAATATCAGTTTCACCCAGTAGAATATCATAACTTGCCAAATTGTAGTCTCCACTCTCACCATTCTCCATATCCATCTCTACTCTGCTCTCACCAGCCTCCTATGTGATGAGGCATTAGAAATGCAGTGTAGAACTTGGAAAATTGCTCTTAAGAATTTAGACTGGACAAGTTTTAATTGTGCGAGATTGGAAGGTGTGACTTCTGACTTCTGACACTGTTACTGGATCTTTCTCTTAATGTTTTATTACCCTGGAACAAACATACTCAACAGATAACCACATCCTTGAACTTTATTATAGTGCACAGTAAAAAAACTAACACATACAAATCTTTTTTTATCTTGAAATAAGAGGTGAATGGTAAATCTTGCACACCATTTCGGAACAAGGCTTTCAAAAAGCCATATTGAAAAGGTGAAGATGGGACAATGACAAATGGCAGAGGGGGATACAGTGTCATTGTGTTATATACCCCATCTAAATGTGCTTTATCTTGGGATGTTCCTTTTTCCATCAAATGGATCCACCCATAAACTCCTTACATCCATAACAGCTGCAGAGCTCTAGCAGAAAATATCATGTCTGAGGACCTGATCTTCAGAAACATTGAACATTACCTAAAGGCAAAATAACTATATTTGTGCGGGCTATAAGCTTAATGCATTTTGGTCAACAACCAACCCAATATTTATTTTTCAAGATGTTATCAGGCTGTTTATGACAATAAACAATGTGGCTCAGGTGAATGGTAAAGATCTAGTTACCTTTCCAGGAAGACATTTAGAGAGCAATTCAAAGAAAAATGCAGCTCCCACTAATGTTTTGAAAGATTGCAAAAATGCATCCTGTTTGGAAATATGATGCAAATTCAAGGTAGCAGGTACTCAGCAGACTACTTAGAGGTCATCAGAATTAAATAGAGGAAAGAGTGTAAGTTGATAGTTTTCAATCTTTTTTATTAGGACAGGATGTGGGTGTAAGGGATCTTCTATGTTGCAAAGGAGTACTTCAAATGAGCTGGTATTAAATTGGAAAGATAAGTCTGCTTAGAGAAGGCTAAAGGGAATTATATGCCAGGCATAATGGTTGGGGAAGACTGCCTCTCAAGTAGATTGAATTGCTTTCCTGCTGTTCTAGCAAAACTATAACAATATTAGTAATGATAACAAAGATTGAGCAACCATTAGCAGCTAGTCTGCTGAATTTGGCATACCTCTCTGGCATTTATTTCATTTACTAAAATCTCAAACCGTACTTATCACTTAGATTTCAGTGGATTACAACCACTGAGGACATTTTAGGTTTTTATTTCTCTTGGACTTTGAATGAATGGCTTTAAAATCTCTTTGTCCCAAACTAACTCTTGTTTTGCAAAGATTGGGGATAAGAGTGCTACCAATCTGCAATTGGCATCTAGGAATATCCAAGTCAGTATCTGATTCATGACAACAATTTTTTTGCAATATTTTGTAGGCAGCATTCAATGCTATTTAAGTTATCTGATTCTTCTAAGGGAGACAAAGCAATGTAAATGATTCATTTGTTGCTAGGGACAAGGCGATGCTTTGGAAGTAATAATGACATATCCTTGGGGTTCAACAAGAGCTTGATGGTCTCCTGTGAGAGACTAAGGACAACAACAACAACAAACAACAACAACAATAACTTGAATTTGCCGATTTTTCATTATTTGAGCTTTGTCAATTGATCAAGAGACTTCTTTTTAATTAACAGGCTCCACAACTTGAAAGAAAAAAAAATCAAAACCTCTGCTATCCTTCATTTAATGGGATTCATATTCAACACAGCCTATCTGTGTAAATTGAAGCAGGAGTATATGGATGCAAATCTTTAGAGTTCAAAGCAAGTAGCACTTATTTGTTTGTTTGTTTTTAAAGGACGTGTGAAACTCACCCATTTGATAACAGAAAATTCCCAATAACTGATAATTTTGGAATGTTTCCTCTGGAGCAAACAGTTCCATTTGGGGAAACATCCTGGACTGGAAATGGACAAAGGTGATCTCAAGGTAGTCTGGCCTGTAACAGGCTTGTTCAGTTAGTATGTCATATCTGGAACACTTCAGCCTGCTTCCTGTTTGAAAGGTTGACTTCCAAAAAGCTGCTCCCAGATCAGCACAGTTCAAAGGAAGTGTGGCATGAGTCAGAAGAATGATGGAATGTCCTAGACTTCTTCAGAACATTTCCCAAATCTGAGAATGTCTAATTTATCTTTTAAAAAAAAAGTTGATAGCTGCAGAGATTCATTTTGGAAAACCCAAATCCATCTAATGATCATCCAGAACTTTGCAGCTCAGAGGTTGTAATATTCAAGTACCTGCGCAGTGTACAAGTTTGCATCACTGATTGTTCTGTCCTCATGGTTGAAGAGAAGGAAATGTTCTTCTTTTCCTTTTTTAAAAAGTACTTTTCATTAAAAGGTTTTACATATATAATAAGAAATACATTCAAGGAAAAAAAATCATAATTAAGAAAGAAGAACAAAAGGAAAAGAGGAAAAGGCGATAAAGACAAAAAAGAAAATAAAAACAGAAAACACAAAGTGTGTATGTATATATGTATATACACATGCTTATGCACACACACGTACACAAAGTAAATACACCTATATATGGTTTCTGATCTTCCTCTTGGCAGTTACATATACAAGCAAACTTATTTCTTCAAGATTTCAACATAATTATCTTCTTTCCATAATACGTTACCTCAAAACTGTTCCGTTCGGAAATAAGGTGCGCAAGACCGGGTTCCCACAAATAGCTCTTTTATTAACAAGTAAAGCAGCTAGTAATGGAACAACAGCCCAAGCCGCGGCAGCCCTTCTTATAGCGGCTTGCTCACGGCGTGTGGCCAATGACAGTAGTTTAAGTCTTCCCACTGTCCGGCGGGCCAATCAGAATGGTTCCTAAGTAACCAATCCAAGAATGGCCTTCTCGGCCAATCAGTTTAAGGTATTTGGAATCTATCAAGTTCTATACACAACACCCTTCCCCCCTTGGTTTTGTCCAATGTGCATCACGTAGTCACGCAGGTAGGTGGGGCTTTTTCGGGTCCTAGTTGACCTGCGCAGCTCAGTCTCAGTGTGGTCCTCAAATGGTTCGGACGGGATCGCTTTCTCTCTGCATCTTCTCCATGGAACCTCCTGGAAGGGTGAGTCAGCCTTGCCGCTCCCACATGAGTTTCTCGGACTGGTTGAGGTGGCTCCGCTGCTCCCTCCTGGTTCATCCGGGTTTGTCAAGCAGGCCTGGCTGTCTCCTTCCAGGAAGGCCTCGCCTCGTTCTCCTGCTCCCGGACTTCTTTGGAGGTTGTCTAATGGTGAGTGCTCTTTTTGTTTTATTTGGGTGTCTTTGTGAAGTGTTTGTTGTCTTGTTATTGGAGGTTCATCTTCCCTTTTTTTGTTATTTTGTGTTTTCCCCCCTCCTCAGTTGTTTTTTGTTTCTTTATTTGTGGTGATGGTGTGGTGTTGCATTTTAGTGTGTGAGAGCGAAGCTGGTTGATGTGCTGCTTCCATGCCCTCCCGTTGTCCAGCACAAGACGGTAAGACCGTGGGCCTGTGATTTGGGTGTTTGTGGCTGGAAGCCATAATGGGTCCCTGGTAAGGTTTTTAGTGTACACCAGATCGCCTATTTCAAATGAGCGATACTTGATGGAGGAGTCAGGGGGTTGTCCCAGGTATATATGGGGTGCAGTCTATCAAGGTATGAGCGCAATTTCCTACCCATGAGGAGTTCTGCTGGGCTCTTGTTGGTGGTTGTGCTAGGGGTAATGTGTTGCATGGTNATGAACCATGCGTTCAGCCTGTCCATTTGAAGCCGGATGAGCCGGCGCTGTCAGGGCATGTTGGATGCCCTGTGCAGCCAAGTACTGCTTGAACGCCAGAGCGGTAAACTGGGGCCCATTGTCCCAGATTTTAACATCAGGCAGTCCATGCGTGGTGAAAAGTTTGTTTAACTGTTTCATGACTGCCTCGGTGGTAGTGGATGCCATAAGTATGACTTCCAACCAGTTCGAGTAGGCATACACGATTACCAAATCGGTGTTCCCTTTTGTCGGCCTAACAAAGTCAATATGCAGTCTCGACCATGGGCCTCTGGGAGTTTCCCATTCCATGACTGATGCCAGTGGGGGTGTAGGCCTTGATTTTTGGCAGTCATGGCATGTGGCCACCCAATGTTCAATATCCTTGTCCAGTCCTGGCCATCAGATGTAACTCCTGGCCAAGGCTTTCATCTTAACTATGCCCGGGTGCTCCTCATGCAACATGCACAACACGTCTTCCTGTAATTTTTCTGGGATTACCAACCTGTCCCCCCACAATATACAGCCTGTTTCAATAGACAGTTCAGTCTGTCGGGTGTGAAAAGATTTAAAAGACTCGCTTTTGTTTTCATCCATCCAGCCCTTACCTACCCAATGCAGAATGCGAGCTGTCAGCGGGTCTTTTGTGGTAGCCTTAGCAGGGTCAACTGGTAGTTGTTGATACGCTTGTGCGAGATCAAGTTCCTGCCCCAAAAAGCAACCAAAGCAGAACCCTTACATCGGTTGTTAGACAAAAAAACTATCTGGAAATGGGGTCACCGGGAACAAGCAGCATTCCAAAATATCAAGGACTTATTAACTTCTAACACCGTTTTGATCCAGTATAGCAATAGCCTGCCTTTGACGGTCACCTGTGATGCATCACCTTTTGGAATCAGCACCATCCTGAGCCACAAGCTCCCAGATGGCAGAGATGCATCAGTTGCCTTCTATTCCAAAACGCTGTCAAAATTGGAGAGAAATTACAGCCAACTCGATCAAGAAGCCCTCACAATCAACTAGCCGTTGTCAAAAGACTCTCCCCAAGTACTTCCTTATCGTAGGACCTTTTTTCCATCATCACTGGACCACAAAACCCCCTGTTCGGGATTCCTTAGCGGGAAACAAACCAACCCGAAACATTCTATCACCTATATGAATGATCTATATCTTGAATTCCTCGCTGCATTACAACTACCACACTCATCCATCGCCAAGAAAGACCATCACCCATGGCAGACACCTTTGAGCATTTCCCCAGTGCCCATCATGGAAGATGACCAGCTCGCAAATCAAGTCCTGGCCAAATCTGCCACTAACCGCAGCAGAAGTGGTTTAATTTTCCTCCCCCTAGTGCAGTGCAATAAGTGTTGCACTACCGGTACTTGGGTATGTGCTTTTTCTCCATGATTTAGGTTGCCTTATAGTCTCCACAGATGCTCATACTCTCGTCTGGTTTGACAGAGTCACTATCTCCTACCTGACATTGGTCGATTGGCTCTAATCATAATCTCTTTGTGCTAATAGTTTGTTTAGTTGTCGTCTATTTTTAGTTTTAACAGGCAAAAGGAACGCATCTGACTTTGCGTCGGATGGGGGCTATTTTTGGGTTTAGGGCTAACGATATGGGGTCCCCTGTACTTGCTCTAGGGTTCCCCATCGAATACATCCCGCGAACTTCTTTGCAACAGTCTCTCTTCCAGTTGGCGAACGATGCTGTTGATTCCCGGTCATCCCTGATTTCCAGGGCACAAACCATTCGATTCCCAGCAGGCTTAGGGCCAATCACCATCGATGATGTTCGAGGCAGCGATTTCAGCGTGATTTAAAAATATCTACAAGGAAATGTCCAAGGCCACTTACCAGATTTCAGTTTCCCTGGTAGTCCTTTAATATTAACTTTGTTGTTCAAGTTCTCTCTATGGTACAGGTCTATCTCTATATATACCCTATCTATAAGTATTGATCCTATCTCACCCATCTCATCATCCCCTCATCAACTATCTGGTACTTTTTTACGTCCCCACGATATTTATCGTCTGGTGCCATTTCCTCTCTGTGCTCGTTTGTTTGGTTTTCTGTTCTCGGTTATCCATTCTTGCTTCCCTTGTCTCCTTCGTTTTGCCGTGTCTAGCAACCGCACAACTGCCGATGTCCCTCTCACAATCAGATTCCATCTAGGAACTGGCATTCTGATCGTGCGGTGGTTGCCTCCGCATCCAGCACACGAATTCCGCCTGCCTTCTTCTTTTCCCGCCATTTTCTGTCGACTGAAGCCTATGTATCTCTATGTCGTCATCAGTGTTGCTGGGGGAATCAGATCTTCATAAGTGGCTGGTCGCTGTGGGCTGTTCTTGTGTCCGCATTTTCTTTCCCTCCACATTCTTTGCCCTCTGCTTGATATCGCGTGGAACTGGAATTGAATTCATCTGGCACATAGTGCTGTGGATTCCTGCTGCTTTCAGCCAGCGCGTGCGCCTCCACGATGGCGTTTGGCCACTGTGATATTCAGTTTTGTTTAGCAGCTTGGAGGTGTAGCGTCCTCAATCTAGAGGACCACACGGTCCCTCATGGCCTCGTCCATGTCTGGAACTCGCAGGCTCCTCCTGACGGTCTTAGGGCTTGCTACAAAATCTCCGACACTCTCATTTCTTCTTTTTTTGCCGTCTCTTTTGTAAAACTCGTGTCTTTTGATCAGGTTGGAGACCACAGGCGCGTAATGTGCTTCAGGCCATTCTGTTCAGCTCAGGCCAAGCCATTTGCTTAACTTCTCTCAGTTTGGCTTAGCTGCCATTTGCCATTTTTAAAAATGCTGGTCCACAGTGCATGAGGAATACAGCCCTCTTCCTCTGCGTCAGGTTATGTCCTGCAGCTCGTTGCTTTTCTAAAAACATCAGAAAGGTGATCAATTATGGTACAACTCCCAATCTTCCTCAGGTCTGGGCTTCGAACGGTGGGGCCGGTGCAAATTTGTTTACGGCCATCTCTATCGCTCAGTTCTGGTTTGCACGTGCTTCGGTCTCAACTCTCTACCGACGATCCCAATCCTCAGTCGCCAGTGTTCTGTTTGAAATTAAGGTCGCGAGACCGGGGTTCCCAACAAAACAGCTCTTTTATTAAACGTAAAGCAAACTGGTAAGGAGCAATTGCCCAAAATCCATTGCAGCCCTTCTTTATAGCGACAGCTTCTCGCGGCTTTTGGCCAATGACAGTAGTTCTAGTGTTCGCCACCATCCGGCAGGCGCAAGTTCGGAATGGCTCCCAAGTAACCAATCCGAGAACGGCCTTCTTGGCCAATCAGTTTAAGGTATTTGGAGTCTACCAAGTTCTATACACAACAAGTAGTCTCCAGGGTTTAAAATTATGAGTTTGGTGGTCCCTGAGGTCCAAAAGGTTGGCGACCTTTGGCCTATATCATTGTATAACTCAGCTCTGTGATGGATGGTATATGGTGGATTAGATTTTCACAAATTAGAACTAAGATTTTAGAATCACCCCTCTACTCAATTGAATATTTTCCATTCAGCTATAAATTCCTACAGGCAGCAAACAAACATGACTTAAATGAACTTGGAGTATTATCAACAGATTCTAGGCAACATAATATGGCCACAAATACATTCAAGCGAAAGAATGGGAGGAGTTATTAACCTGATACACAGAGAACTTCAAGCATCACCTGTTTCCTTGTTTTCCAGATCGAAAATCAATAGCAAGAAGTATGAGATCCAGCTTCAGAAAGCACAGTCTTAAACACAAAGAGATAAGTTCAGGTTTGAAAAAGGATAAACAAATACACAAAGAGATGAGGTTGTGAATATTGTCCCATTATAAAAAAATAAACAAACTTTAATTTGGATTAAGTCTTATTTTTTTGTCTTTTTCAAGCATGATAGAAAACATCCAGGCAGAACTCTCTTATGACCACAATTCAAGCAAGGCATGAAATTGCAGAAAGCAGGACCTTTGTGGTGGGATTCAAAAATTTTTACCATTGGTTCAGTGGGCGTGGCTTGGTAGGCATGTTTGCATGCACGCAGACACATCAAACATACACTTTACAGAGGTGCAGAAACATTCCAACTCACCTCCTGCAAGCCTGCACTCTCCCAGTTGCTTCAACAGCTGCCGTGCGGCACCTGTGCTGTGCAAAGCAGCTGCGCTTCAAATTCAGAGGATAAAGGTGAATATGGGAGCTCATGTGGGCAGGTGGGTCCAACAGCAGAGCAACGGAGAGAACCAGTTTGGTCTCTGCTGCTCATTGCCACTAATGGCTCAGCAGAACTGGGTAGAACTGGTAGCATACCACTTGAATAGTTTTAGGTGTGTCCTATTGCCTAAGTTTCTCCTCTATTAGAATCAATACCAGAAGTGGCATTCAGCAAGTTCTGACCAGTTCTGGAGAACCGGTAGCAGAAATTTTGAGTAGACTACCAGCAAATACCACTTCTGACTGGCCCCACCCCCATCTATTCTCTGCCTCCTGAGTCCCAGCTGATTGGCTGGGTTTTCTTTGGTTGCCCTGCAAAGGAGAATGGAGATGGAAAGCAGGTTACTGGGGTGGGGAGGGAGTGGAGATTTTGCAGTATGCCACATCCACCAAGTGGATGTGCCTGCCACATCCACCAAGTGATGCCCACTAAGTGATGCCCACCAAGTCATGCCATGTCCATCAAGCCATACCTGCAGAACTGGCAGTAAAAAAAAATTGAATCCCACCACTGATTCAATTCCTATCTCTACAATAATCTGAAACCTTGTATAGTAACCAGTTAGAATCTGTTTGGTGATCAGTTTCATCCTCTCTGGAGGAACTTTAAAGAGCTGCATTGTTTTACTGCCATGGCTAGTATGATACAAGATGAGTCTGAAGCAGAATCTTGAAGCATAATGGAGAGTCTGTGTCTTCTAGCTTAGAAGGTTACTGAAAGCATAACCAGCTGATCTTCCTTTGAGGACTTCTTTCCTCTCTTTTATAGTAAAGTCCAGACATTGGCAGTCATAAGCCTTGAAGAATCTTATCAGAAATATGCCTTTAACATGCCAATGAATGTTCAGATCTCAGGAACTTGGTTTACTAAGATCAAATTAAGTAATTCTGGAAATCCAAAATATGCAATATAGAATCTCACAATAAATATATTGTGGTATATTATATATTATAATATTGAATATATTCAATATTATATTGAAAATATTTGGATATTTTCATATTCAAATTTAATCCCTAGATGCAGCAATAATTCTATTCTGTCCCTGTGTTGATTGGGATGGTGGAAAAAACTTATGTCAAGAATTATTCTATCTGAGTAGCAACTTGTCTGGTATGTGGAAATCTGAAAATGTGTATGTGGCAAAGAAAATGGAATTTAAAGTGGAAAATTAAGAAAATGGATTAAGGGAGCAGGGTTAGTGGGGAATCTTACCGACAAGCGTCTTTGAAGGACATGCCAGCAAAATCATTGGAAAGAAGCTGAGTCATCACTTTATACCCTTGGCCTTCTATTTCATGATGGCGCTTAATCCAAACATCCATACGCTATTAAAAAAAAACAATTATTAACTCAATTCCCTGTGGCTGAGTTGTTATCTAAATTGGCCACCAACCACTCTAGCAATCATTCATCCTGTTAGTTCTTGAAGTTAAAACTATCAAGCACTTAATAATCAAGATGTCCCAACAAAGCTCTATTGCTTCAATGAAGTTTTAAAAAAAACAGACGTTTTAGTTCACACACATAGCTCACAAGCAAAATGATTATGAAAGGTATAACAAGATTTTGGTAAAAGTAGGCAGCAATAAGTTGTTTTCTGTCCTACAGGCCTGTCTTCTTCATAAATATGGAAATAAAGATAAATTAACTGAATTCTAATAGTGAGGGTGAAGGTTTAGGGCAGTAGTGGCTAACCTTTTTGGACTCCCATGCTGAAAGTTGCATGCGAGCTCACATGTGCGAGCTCACATGGCAGTACCCAGAAGGCCATGCGTGTGGGGGGCCCACCCCCTGCACATGGATGCATGACCCCTGAGTGCGCTGTGCATCTCTGTGCATGCGTGTGTGTCTCCTGTGCCTCCCACGCCCCCCACGCATGTGCACCAGATATCCAACAATCAGCTGTCAAGCTGGTGGCATGCATGCATGAGCAGTGGGGCTCTTCCAGGCGACCTCTCTTGTGCAAGCAGAAGTGGCTCTGCATGCCACTTCTGACATTTGTGCCATAGGTTCACCATCATGGGTTTAGGGGAAGTCTACTGAAGACGTTACCTAGCCTAGTAATGAAATGTTCAAAAACCAACCAACAAGGTCAGAGAACGTATCTGTACCCTCATATACTACACCCAAACTACAAATATTCATCACTATTGCCCCCTTTATTAATAAAAAAAATCACTTTGGAGTTCATCTGACTGTACTTTTTCCAATTCCCCAGAAAAATAGATTGCTACTTTGATGAAATTGATTTGAGAGGTTGACCAGCTACAGCTGTTCCAGAGTGCAGCAGTGCAGGCAGTTATTTTTTTTGGGGGGGGGAGAGAATAGCCCCTGTAACACCACTGCCCTATGAGCTGCATTGATTTTCAGTCTGCTTCCAGCTGCAATTAAGAGTGTTGATGATAATCTTTATCCATACCGATAAAGGGTCTTTGAGGGACTGTCTCAACCCACTGAGATTAGTCCATACCACTTGTGCCAGGAGAGGAGGCATGCTGCAGGTCAGGAGGCATGCTGCATCCTGATTATTCCAGCTGGCAGGGTACAGAAAGAGAGCCTGCTATTTCTCTTGCCCTCTGGAACATCTTGACCCCCAGTGTGAGGTTGGCCCCAACTCTCCCATCTTTTCATCAGGTCCTAAAGACCTAGCTCTGGGAATTGGCCTGGGGCCCCAATAGCAGAACAGCACAGTGGAGGTGGTTGATCGAGTAACAACAGGTCCCAGCTCCCTCCACTCTATCCCTGCCCTCCCCATGTGTCCTGATATCTGATTTTTGTTCAATCAAGTTTTTTTTATTTCAATCTACACATACACAACAATACATAAACAGCATTGCATGAATACATTATACATTTTAGTATAAAAAAATTAATAATACCATTTATATCTCTTAATATACATATTTGCATTAAATCATAATCCTTCATTGCTCATTTTCAACATTTCAGTACTCTCTCCTAGTGCCAGCCACCATATCATTTAAACATGCCTAATAATTTCATTATTCAATTTCCTTTCCTATTTTTTATATAAAAAATTATCATTTGACAAGCAGTTTGATTCCAGGTTTCACATCTCAATATAAACATGACCATAGTTACCTATTCATTTTACTTATTCAATTTCATATCACATTATTCCTTGTTAATATTAAATTCC
>BHFT01032455.1:0-34777 GCA_004320025.1 Laticauda laticaudata | reverse complement strand
CATGCGCAATTAACGCTCAGCATCCGTTCGGCTTCCGCTGTGCATCCGCTAGGCTTCCGCTGTGCATCCGCTTCATCTGCTGTGTATCCACTCTGCATCCGCTGTATCCGTTCCGCATCCACTTTGCTGAGGTCCCCCAGAAGCCTAGCGGATGCGCCATCTGCTCCCATCCGCTCGTCCGTTGTGTCCTTTTTACTAACGTTTTGCATCCGTTGGGCAGTGTGACAGGGCCTTTAACTGGCTTAAGGACTCAAAACAAACCTCTGTCCAACAAGTGTGTACTAACAAAAGGTGTCCTTCACATTTGCTGGAGAGCAACAAGACCAGCTGCAGCTAATTGCTGCCAGAGATATGCGTGGAAAGCAGAAGGGTTAAAAAAGTCCAAATGGCATATTCAAAGGCCTGCTCCTTTCTCCAGGCAAAAAGTTTGCAAGTCATCCCAATATGTGAATTGGGAACCTATATAAATTTGTTTGATATTTTTTTTTAAAAAAAGAGGTAGTGCTTCAGTCATTTACTTGTGGTCATCATCTTGATGCTTTTGATTCTCCTCAGTGGTTGTCCCAAAGAACTGCCCTTGAGAAGGTCCATGCTTAGCCAAGAGCAGCAAGGTGTGAAGGCATAGAAAACTAAGTTTCTGGGGAGAATGGTGAGGAAGACAGGCAACAGAGGGGAAGGAACACCTCTTCTTCTCCATGGTCTTCCAATAGCAGGAAAAGCATAATTTTTCTGCTCATCTCTTTGTTTGACTTCCAGGCTGCTTCAGAGGCAGCCTGAAGATAAAGATGGAGGCCTCAGCATGAGTGTATGTCCTCACCAAAGCAGGCCATTTTGATGCTGAGGCACATAGGGGATGGGAGATGGATGAGTCTTTTTCCGTTCCATAACAAATTTTGGATGGGTTTGCACAGTTGGAAAAATACTGACCTTACTGTTTTTTTATACTTCTTGAGAATATAGGTTTACTGATTGATGAGGGAAGCCAACTCATTAGCAATTCTCATTGTTATTCATCCCAATAGTTGATTGTATTTATACATTAATGATCCAAGAATGTTGCTTTTTATTATTAAAAGGGAATGAGAAATATTTTTCTGGTCTGTTGCCATTTGTACAGTTTAAATTATATTATAATTTCCTGGTGGATGTTTACTTTATTGTTTCTTCATGGCAATAAAACAATAGTATCACACAATTTACAGGCCCTGGGTTTTTGTCTCCTTCTCCTCCTCCCTCTTCTGCAGGGACATATTGACATACATTGTAGGGACATGCCGAAAATATGAAATCACTCATTGAAACCATGACTGTTGGCATTACAGACTGAAAATATTTTCCAATTCAAAGTTGTCTCAGTAAAAACTCATCTTTTTTAATACAGCAAAATTCAGAAATTGAATTTCATGCAGAAAATAATACATTTTAATGCAGTCACATGCAGGTTTTATTTTCATCCCCCATGTTTGCCTTTACTTCTTGGCATCTTGAAATAAATCCTAGGATTTTGTGGAGCAACTATAATCTACCTCATTGAAATGCTTTTGCCTCACAGAAGCTTGATGTTCCACCTTCACACCAGTGGTGGGATTCAGCCGCACCACTTTGGGAGAACTAGTTGTTAACTTTCTGAGCAGTTTGGTGAACTGGTTGTTGGAAGAACTCATTAGAGAACTGGTTGTTAAATTATTTGAATCCCACCACTGCTTCACACTTTGCAAAACTTACAAACTTTGCAAAGCCCAAACTGTTTTGTGTACAGAGACATAGCTGTCTTTACTAGATAGATCTGAAGTTTCTGGTTGTCAGATAAAAATAATTAATTCTCAGAGAAAGAAGTAGAATGTATTTTTTTTTTACTTAATTGGATTTGTTAAAGCTGCCTAACTCCCAAAAGATTCTGAGAGACTTGGGCGAAGCCATCACCTGCAGCCAACCAAGTTCCTCCTCCCCCTCTTGGGTCATGGACCTTTTGTCCCTCTGAATTTCCACTTCCTTTCTTCCAGGAAAGCCACCTGGTCCTTTTTCTTTCTCAATCAGAAACCAACAACTGCTCTGCACACTTAACCTCTTTCTCCAGTCACTGTTCCCTCTGTGAAGTCTTTTTCCTCTCCTTTCTCCATTTTTTAGGCTGGGCAGACATCTTGCCCCCCAGTAACTGAGGAAATGAGTGTCCCTTTCTATAGTTCTAATTTGCCCACATCTATATACCAATCAATGGGACTGCCATCTCACATCTCGACACAACAGCCATGGCTAGTAGCCAGATCAGCTCATCAGGCCTTGTAACAGTGCACCTGTCCTTCAAGGCCAGAATTGATTTTTTTTTTCTCCCTTTACTCTCTGCAATAACTGGCTCACATCAGCAGGACAGAAGTCATGCTAGACCTCTAACACCCATATGCCCAGCAGGGCTGGATTTTCAGCTGAGGAAGATGTCAATTATGAGATATCACACATCATGTTGCATGCCTAGCAGATGAGCACAAACCTATTTCATATATAGCTGGTTAGAGTGAGGACAGCAAGATTAGAGTATCATGATTTCCAGTCAGTTCTGGGATGAGAATATGGTTCTGCAGCTGTGTGAAGTCCCATGTCCTGAAGGGGTGACAAAATAGTTCTGTTCACATTTTGGCCAGCAAGCTTGGCTGATTGATTGATTTTTTAACTCCAATTCAATTTAGACCATTGGAAATTCATTAAATTTGAATTACATTACATTTTGGTTTATAAAATATTTTCTGCTAGTTTTGAGTGGGTAGAAATAAATGCAGGGGGAAGCTGGTTAAGAGCATTCTCCTGTTTATTCTTAAAAATATTTCATTACCTGCTAGACACTAACACTCTTCACAGACTCTTGAATCTCATATTGGTTTGCTCTTCTTGTAACAAATTTCCATTAAATTGATTTTTGCTGGCTATCACCCAAAGCTGGAAAGATTCCCTCCCCCAATTATTTGCTACCTGATCATCAAATAATGTGAACCTTAATCAATTTCATCCTCTCTCCCAAATTATTAACACATTTCTCCCCTTCTCTTCCCAGCCTGAAAGAAATTAGACTGAATTGCTTGACCTAGCACAACAGCTATCTTTCTGATGTTTGAATAGGGTTTGAAGTCTCTTCTTCATCTGACAATAGTTGCTGGGGAGATGAGGACCAGCTAGAAAGAACTTTCTGAACTGTAAATTCTGAACCATTTGGCTTAAGGTTTCTACTTCTGTTTCATCAGCTGGTATTCTTTAAGGAATAATAGGGAAGTTTGTCTCTATAACTCCATCATACAATGTAGAAATGCTTTTAAGAGAGCAACTACAAGGGAACTTATCTTCTCTCAAAAAGAGTAATCAAGGACTGAGGTAAGGATTTTCATGAAAAAGAATATATTTATTTCAATATTTAATATTTCTTGAGGCATTCTCAACATGAAGGAAATGCTTTATTCATTAATAATATCAACGTGCATATTTGCCTCTATGCCTATTTTCATATCACTATGACCCCCCATCTCTCAAAAGCAATTTGAAACTGTTTTGCAATTGTCTTTACTTCTGCTAACATCAAATACTTAGAAGGAATTGAAGGAATTGATTAATGTCCTATCCAGCTGACCAATAGAACAATACAAATAATGGCATTGAACAAGTTCCCCAGTTCAGAACCATACAAGTTCCAAATAACAAATATCACATTCTCCATTCTAGCCAACAATGACAGATAATTGTTATTGTCCCTCTCTGCTGTTTTTCATTACATGCATGCTCTTTTTGATTAAGCCTCACATAATTGCCTTTAGAGGAAGACACTAAGCAGCCAAGAAACCATTCTTCTGTTATACTGAAAAGACCTTTTTCAACATACCCTTTTTGTTGAATTGTAATAGAAGACAAGCATTATTACCATTTTTATTCCATTAATACATTTCTCTGCACATACCAGTTACATTTTTCTAGATGCAGTTCAATTGGGAAGAAAATCCCACATTTCCATACCCTTGTTTCTATATCAAGTTCAGCTTTTAAAAGTTTCTCCATCTTGGGTGTATTGAATTAATTTACAAAACCCTTTTGGATCCTTATACTAAAGTCATAGTTAATCTATGTAGATTGGCTTTAAGACCACCCTACTTCTGGTACAGCAATATTATAGACTCATGCTTTGAATGACACCCTAGAAAGAACTTTTATCCAAGGCAATAATATTTTTGTAGAGAAAACTGATACAAATATTACCTCAAAATGTTGTTAGTTTCTCAGTTGGCTTTTGTATATTCATTAATAATGTTAAAAATCCAACTGAATACAAATATCTTAATTCTGACAAATAATCATGCCCATGTGTCACTGACTCGATGTGCTGGTCTCATTATTTTAGCAAAGACTGAGGGTATATATAATTCGTTGTTTGAATGAGAAAAAAATAAAGTTATAGCATTTGTCTCATGGAGAGAAACTAAGCCTCTATGAACCAAAATAATCATTTTGGAAAACAAGCTCTTAAGACAACTGCAGAGGTATCCTAATCAGCAAAATGATTTCATGACAAACATTATGACATGACACAAGTGTCACTCATTTTCTACATGCATGTTGCAGTGCCCAAACAAAAGGGGTGGAGCTTGTGTCATACCAAATTGATGCCTGTTTCATAATTTACCCAGCTTCCCCTCCCCATTGCCTTTGGTTCAGTGCAAGAAATCCAGAACTAGAACATACATAGGATTTTTTCAGAACTGTTTCTTTCAACATCACTCTGCTCTTTGTTATTCCAGCACGAAGGACATGGAACAGTGGATTTTGATTACAGGAATGCTAGTTTTGATCAAATGTTAAAATTTTGTCACCAACAGCTAGAACAATATGGCAATAAAAAGTTTTACTCAGAGACTTGGTGGGCTACCATTTCCTGGATCCATTGAAGCAGAGAACTTGGCTTTCTAATTCCATAATTCCACATTTTTTACTTATAAAACGATTCTTCTGTGATTCCTACTTTGACTACACTGATTCTATTCTTATATAATTTTATATTATTCTAATTATAATATCCTAAATTAAATGAGTATTGTGTATGAATTTTAATATGCTAATGAAGCATGTAATCCTAAAGTATTTAAGAAGTTCTGAACCCAAGAAAACTTTTCAGAGAACAAGGTAGGTGGGACAATTCAAGTTAGGGTATTTGGCCAATATTACATTTAGCTTGAAAAAGGAAAGAAGAAGAGAGTAGAGGAGAGAAAGGGAGAGAGAGAAAGAAAGAAAGAAAGAAAGAAAGAAAGAAAGAAAGAAAGAAAGAAAGAAAGAAAGAAAGNAGTCAATTCACATTAGCACACAATGAATGTGTCTGAAATGAGGGGGGGGGGGAATGAAGATTCAAGTCCTTTATTTGTATTATAAGTTTATGTTACTAAGCACATGCCAAAGAACATTAAAGAAGAGGAGAAAAAAGTTCATAAACAGAACTACAAGACATATATTTTATTTTCCAAAATATGCTTGAGGGACAACATGACAGTGAAATGTTTATGACATGCATATGTTGCTTTTATGTCTACAGTTTAAACCATAGGTCATTAACCATGTCTTAGGACTAGACTTAGTAGGGATACCAGCTATCAGATAGATAGATAGATAGATAGATAGATAGATAGATAGATAGATAGATAGATAGATAGATAGATGGATGTAGGTAGGTACATAGATTGGTAGTTATAGATATAGATAGATAGATAGATAGATAGATAGATAGATAGATAGATAGATAGATAGATAGATACAGATATATAGATATAGAAAAATACAGAATACCAGTAAATAGCAGTAAATAAGTATAGAAAACTATAACTTTGCTTGCTGCCATTTAGTGCTTATTTTGATTTTTTCAGCCCATATATCTCAGCCCTAACCAGAAGACATTTGAACTTGATACAAGAGCCATACAAGGACTGTGAGCTGGCTATTCTGATGTTCCTCCGTATTAGTAGGACATTTTTCTGTTGCTTTTGCTGACTGTTTCATAGAAGATACATCTTGCTAAATGCTGGAGTATCCAATTTTGTTTGAGATATTTTATTTAATAAAGACTATATAATTGTCAAAGATTGCATGCCTGGTACTTTGAATCATATTCAGAAATGGTTCAGGTTCTTTTCAGACAAATTACAGCCTTTGAGGATTAGGTCAATCATTTCAGTTTATTTCCAAACTAGTTTTCAATTCTTGTCCAACACTGGGACTGAGAAGAGAGGAAAAGTCAGCACAAAGCCAGTTACATCTTCAGGGGAAATTATCTTGCATCTTTCCTCTGTATAGTCTCAGCTAGCTTAATTCTTGTCCAGGAAAGAAGAAAACAAGGTAGACTGGAAACTATGTTGACTTGACTTCTGCTGTCGTTCAAGGGCAGAAGAGAGAATGAATGACACTTTTCTAGACAAGATGACCTCTGTAAGTAATTCATTAAAACTACTGTTCAAGTCAAGTTGAACAAGGATAGGGAAGAAATAGCTACTTCATGCTGTCAACAAAGACATTCCTAGATAAGGATGATAGAGTCAACAAATGTCAAATGGACAGTAAGCCAATTACTTTAACAACTTTTCCCCCTCTTATAATTTAAATGCATGATTTTGTGGGGGAGGGGGAATGATGGTCTTTTTCTTCCTTTTTTTATTATGACAAAGGTGTCATCTACATATCAGAACCATACTTGAGTGTTTTGGGATCAAAACACCTAATCACCCCTGCCAGCAATCAGCACCTACATAAGTAGAGATTAACACCAAGATTAACACTAGGCCAGTAATCAAAAAGTAAATACCCCAATCAAGGAACTACAAATGCAGACAAACAAGCAAACAATAAACAACAAGGAATCAAGGAACCACGAAGAATATTCCCATGATCCCTGGAATAAAAGAGAGAGAGCAAACCCCACATCCTTCTAGAATTGGTGATGTTACCTAGCTCGGAGAGCACCAAGGATCCTACAATTTAGATAGATAGATAGATAGATAGATAGATAGATAGATAGATAGATAGATAGATAGATGATAGATAGATAGATAGATAGATAGATAGATAGATAGATAGATAGATAGATAATTTGAGAATAAGGGACAAAAATGGCTGCATTTGTTGATAATGTTGTATATAGGCACAATGTAAGAAATGAAGGCAACTCCAAAATTGAATATTTCTGGTTAAATGCATATCCTGCATTTAATCTTGGTGGGAAAGCATAAAATAATTGCAAAGCAGTTTGAGTATGATGCTTTGTCAGCAAGTCCTCCAGGCAAGTCAGCAGAGTTTATGCCACATCATCAAACTGAAATTGGGCAATAGGCTGTCCTTTTGAAAAAGGGCCCCCAGTATTTTGCAAAACAAAATGGATGCTACTAGAAGGGAAAGAATAGGAAGAAATGCTTCTTGAACTCTTTGAATAGCAAATGAGGGAGAGGCAGAACAGTAGACAGAAATCTTGCCAATGTGTGTCGGTAAATGAAACATCATTGGTTAAGGGTGGCTAGAATATACACATAGCAAAATTTAATTTAGTTCTGAAGAAAACCACAAGAGTAGAAACCTTGAAACATGAAGTTAAAGGAAGGGCAAATTGCCCAGTACGACTTCTATATCTTTATATATACAACACAGCGCTGTCTGTGAATAAACCTCAGGAACCTTTTTTTTTCTTTACAAACAGTATTTTACATGCTAGGAAGTTATTCTGTCTGGTTCCACTTAGCTCAATGTATTTGCATATTTATTCACTACATCACAGAATTATCCCTGGCAGTTTTATATCTGCTGTTTGAAATTAACAAACACCAGCTTCTACAAATTAAAACAAATCCAAACATCCTTAATAAGTACTAAATAAAGAATCAGAAAGTTTCTGATCTGAGTTTGCAATAACTAAAACTTCACTTCTATACCAATTTTCCTGGAAGTAAGTTTTTACTGGCATGCAAGGAATTATTTTTAACTGTTACAGATAGATTTAGTACATTTTATTTATCAAAGGCTTTTACAATAACTTATACTAAAAAATCTACCAAAAGCCTCTTTAAGATAATAACCTCTTTGAGGTAATTACGGGAAACTGAATGAGATCAGAGGTACTATTTTTAAAATAAGTATTTTCTTTACAGCCAGCATTCACTGTTTACCTTGGTAATCTTTCCTATTCCTTTTCTTTCCATAGTTCAAGCTGGAAAACCAACTTTCCATTTTGAACTTTATTTTTCCCAGTCTAAACTTGTTTCAAAATTAACCCAAGATGCCTACAATTGTATAAGCATGGCAATGAATATTCTGCAATGGATTTTACTCAGAGGTGGTATTCATTTCTTTGCTAGCAGAGACTCTGGGGGCTGGTCCTTTGCTATTTCCAGGCTGGCCCCACAGGCCAGATCTAAGCATCTCATGGGCCAGATCAAAGCCTTGAGTTTGACACCCCTGATCTAGGCTGTAAAAATCTAGATAGACATTAAAATGGTAGCAGCGTTTTTTGTATTTCATTGTTACCTTTTAATAATTCTTTGCAGCTTTACAGCTCATATCTAGTAATCCTAGATAAAAATGTCTCAAATGTGACAAGCTACATGTCAAAATAACATCTCACCATCCCTTGAGTTAGTTTAGTTTTCTGATGTTATTTAGGAAACAACATGAAGCTACAACTGGTTGATACTGCAATTCCAGGTGTTATCTGTGTTATGAATTTAAGAGTACATCTAAGAAGCTGAGTGCAAACTGGGATTAAAAATGAAATAATGTTTTCCCTGTTATATGTTTGGAAGGTCATATCAGATCAGATCATGTGCAAATCTAAACTATGGTCAAAAGTGTTATGATGGAATTATAAGTGGAGTGCAACGAATAAAAGGATATGATTTATTTTAAAATTAATTTTCCAAAGAGTTTCATGTAAAATATATTGTTCAGGCTGCATTTATTTATTTGATTTGTCAATTGCTTACAAGATAATAGGTAAATGTAAAAACATAGTTATGAATACATGGATACATATAAGAAAATAAAAGAAACAATAGGACAGGGATAGTAGGCACTTTGATGCGCTTATGCACACCTTGCTGTTGTTGTTGCATTGTTGGTTTCACTTGAATTCTTAGAATTAACTGTAGTAGGTGAATAGAATTATATATGACAATGAAATAATTGTCTTCTATTTTCCTGTGTTCTTCTTTGACAAGCCTCTGTTTGAAAAAATATAAGATTCTATATGTACCTTTTAAAATATTTTTGGACCCATTATTTTTTAAAATCTGTCACACCTCATGCTATCCAAGAACAGTTTTTCAGGGTATGTTATAAGAAGTAAAGTAACAGCATTCATTAAGCTCATTCTGGATTAAACACTGACCTGGAACAAAAAGCCATTTAACGTATTGTAAAGGGACAGGTTGTTACTCCATATAACAGATTCAACTGTTGGTACATACAACTTCCTTGCACCCCAAAGAGTAAGCTGTTGTGTAGGAAGTAATAGTAAATTCTAAGCATAGTGCACTGTAGCACATCTTCTTATAACTTTTGAATGCATGCTATTGAAATGAGGCACAATCCTACCTTTTAAATCAATATAACTGCACCTTTTTTAAATAAAAAGGTTTCCTTATTTTAGATAAGGAACCTAGAAAGCTGCCTCACAGTGAGTCAGATCATGTGTCATCTAGTAAGTATTGCCAATGCTTACACTAACTGAAAGCTCCCCAGGGTTTCAGAGTGCCCTCAAACCAATCATCCAATCATGAACTGGATGAACTAAAATTATGATGCTTCATCATGAATCAGACAATGGTATTCCTACTTAATAAAACAACAAAACAATAAATTGCTACTGGTCCTTGAGAGTGAAAGTTGGGATATAAATCTAACAAAGCAATCAATTAGTATGTAATGTCAATAAATCTAGCTTGAAGCTAGATTTGTAATTCCAGAGTCCTCTGTCTAGATAACTGTTGAGAGTAGATCTCTTCATATTGATTTATTTATAGTATATTAGAAGACATAAATTAATTTTAATCTGTCTATCTATCTATCTATCTATCTATCTATCTATCTATCTATCTATCTATCTATCTATCTCCAATAATTATTTCCTAATATGGGATATTAGAAACAAAAACAAACTCCTCCAGACAGCGTGTATGTCAACCTTTGTTAAAACTGAACATTTGTTGATAGAAATAAAAAGAAATCGAAATAGAAAAGTAAAAATGGGCTGAAAGGAGACTTCATATTTTGCTTTATATTTATCTTTCTGCAGTGGTGGGATTCAAACATTTTACTATTGGATTTGTGGGAAATGGCTTGGTGGACAGGGCAGGGGAAAGATACTGTAAAATCTCCATTCCCTCCCCACTCCTGGGGGAAGGTTACTGCAAAATCCCATTCTCTCCCCACCCCATTAACCTGCTTTCCAGTTCAATTCTCCTGTGCAGGGCAACAAAAGAAGACTCAGCCCATCAGCTGGGACTCGGGAGGCAGAAAATAGATGGGGCAGGGCCTGTCAGAGGTGGTATTTTCAGGTTCTCCAAACTACTTAAAATTTCCACTACCAGTTCTCCAGAACTGGTCAGAACCTGCTGAATACCACCTCGGTCTTTCTGGAAGATCTCAATGCCAGGTCTTTTCTCTTTTTTGTTAATGAAATATGAAACTCTGGAGATTATGATTTATGGGACCAATTATCTACTTTGCAGATTCCACTGTATCTGATTTCATGTGAAAATTTCAGATTAAATTTAGGATGAGCTGGCTTTTCATTGAATGTTCGGGTCATTCAACTGACCTTTAGTTCAAGAGAAATAAATATATGGCTTTCCAGATTTGTATATCATTACAAGAAAACTGGGGAAGTTTGAACTGCCTTCATGCATTCACTGTATGCAATTATGATGGAAAGTGATAAAAGCTACGAGCAATAGGGCTATTCTAAGTATTGCTGTTCCTAATATGTGTTGATGAGACTCTTCCAAATCAGCTGTGTATACACTACAAGTAACCATTGAAAGAGGTGCATCTTGCAGTCAGTTAGTTATATGGATAGAGGTTTCAGCTCATTTACAATGCACAGGATTGCTTTCTGCAAAATGGAAATTACTCTGCTCACAAATTCTCCAGAGATCCAGGAAAGTGCAATAGGACTGTGGTTTGCAGCTTCCAGTAATAAATCAGCTCAGTTGCCAAACCAAGAAAACAGCAGGGACTGACCCTGGTCTGGCTCTAGTTTGACCCCCATATATATCGTATTTCAGAAGAGGCACTACTGAACATGAACTCAACATCCACCCATTTCATCTGATATTCTTACATTTTTTTTTAGCAAGGAGAAGAAGCTTCCTCCACTCAAAGTTTCCAAATTAAAGAAACAGATTATGCAGTTGTGCTAACATCCTGTGCACTACTTTCCAGAATAATCATCATAATAATAAGAGATCCCAGTTCATTAAATCTTCTTACAGTGATAATAAAAATGATATTTATTTCACATTTTTTGGGGATTACTGTATCTGTTGCTGCACAGCATTTGTTTTATTTTGCTTCTGTTCTAGAAAACCCTAAAGAAATTATCAGTGATACACTAATGACAATGTCAATATTTGATTGCTCTCTTATTTTCTTCGGACAACCAGGGACTAGTTTTAAATTTGCAAATTTTAAAGTTAAATATGTCTTATACACATGTTATATGACCATACTGAGATCAAAATTTGTGGACAAACATTGAGGATCCAAAAGAATGAAAATTATAATGCACTGAGCACTTTCCTGGTGCAATTTATCATCCAGAGTATCTGAACTTTTAAGATAACCTGGAAATTTTCAGATTAGCTATTGGGACAAAGTTACCATAAAGAACACATAGGGCAGGAGATGAAAGATGAAAACTGCCATTTCCTTACTCATCTTCCTTGAGCATTAAGTCAACTTCTCTGCATTGAGGAAGAAAGACTACAGAAGCTGAAGCTAAACTTTATCCAAAGGAAAACATCATATGCAAGAGAAGGAAAAGTGGTGTTGTCAGAGGAGTGAGCAAGCATACATCTTCAAATGCCAAACTATTTGCTGCCATTTAGTGATACTAAAAGTGGCTCCCTAAGATAGTTGTTGTCTCCTTATGAGAGAGTTGAATTCTATTTCTCAATTTTGAGTAGGCATGTTAAGAATCATCTGTAAGGCTTCCCATACAGGCCAGAAAACCAAATATTAGTGATTTGGTACATAGCCAATCAATAATTAAAGTTTTCACATATTGGCAGAGGATCCATTCAATGGACTCTGATAGGCTACACAAATTATGCTTAGCAGAGCAGATAAGTATAGCTCTGCCCAATTCCAATTGGGTAAGGCAATTGGTTAAATTATTTCACAGTGTGGGTTTTCCATCCAGTATTTACTCTCAGTTGCCTCCTATTAAGGGATTTTTTTAAACAGAGAGTTCTATATGTCAGTGCCCAAACTGATGTGATTATTGGTTAAAAAATAGATCTTTAAATTGGTTGGCTAAGAACAAAACTATTTTTCAACTGAAAAATACTTGTCAATAATGAGTTTGGCACAATTTTCAAGAAGGGCCTATTCTTGAGCAAGATTCCATGGGCACTTCCACCATCTACCACAGAGGATATGTCATATGCCATAACAGAAATTGTACATCTAGAAATTGTAGAAATATGTATACGTGTATATACCATAATAGAAATTGCTTGTGTTTTGTTTGACTGTCAGTTCTATGCTCCTCTTAGGTTAGTTAATTAACATTCCTAATTTAAAGAAAAGCCCACTGAGATCTGTCCTGGGTTCTAATATACATGTTATAAGCAGATGTTATGCTATAGTTAAGGCAGTTCAGCTAAGAACCTATCATATTGAACAGATTGGGACATCCTATAAAGTGTAAGAAGGATATATATATTTATCTGAATGTTGATTCTTTGTATTTACCACATGTGTACTTTATTATTCCATTTTTAAATATATATTTACCTTCGGATAATCAATTAATATACCTCTAATACTGAATTGGAACAATACTATTCAGGTAATTTTGTATCTCTTTTTCACTTAATAGAAAGCAAATGCCCGAATTTGGAACATAAAAAAAGAACATGTCTTCAATTTACTTCAATTGTCTATTTTTGGTACTGCTATTATTCAGTTACATCATTAGCGGAGAATACAAAGAAGAATCTGACATTCCTCTGCCAAACCAATTAATTCTCAAGTACCAACTTGCATATCTTTAAGACATTCTTGATTGCAATTATTCTGTAATTTCATCTCAATGGCAAAATAAAAGGAATAAAGATTTAAAGTAACTTTCACACATATTCAAAAATTTCTCTTTATCAATATGAACAGTTTGTTCTATTGTGAAAAAAAGAGCTCAATTTATATTTCAACCAAGTGGAATTGTTAAAACAACAAAATGGAACAGATTCCAACATTCTTCTGAAAGTAAAGATGTAAAGAAACCCAAAACTCAGTTGTGAGTCATTGGTAATTGATTCATTTAAATCTCAGATAAACATTTTTTTAAATTCCCAATTTCAGACTTAACCTTTGAAGATAATGGGCAGTACAATATGACTGATATCTACAAGCATGGCCTACAACATTAAGATTTATTTTTTATTTACTTAAGATGAAGTGATTTCCTTCTGACTCAACAGATTTATGTCTCTGATTTTAGAATTGGATATGACACCAGATCTAATGAAAATGAAATCCAAGCTTTGAGTTCCTTGAAGAAAGGCTATAAGGCTAACAAACGTTTGAGAATAAGACAAGTCAGTAGCCTTTTAAAATCTTACAGAAAGGGGATGATGTGTCTATATGCAAAGTAGAATATTTTTGTTCAAAAATTTGGATTCTACCTTTTCCCTTTTACTTGCTATGTGTCATCAGCTATGATTCAAAATTTTATTCTGGGTGAGACTTTACAAGAAATATATTTCCTAAACTCAGTAGTAAAGGTAGATGATGAAATTAAATGTAAATTTGGAAATACACATCCTCTCTGTAAACCAATTCATGTTGTCCTGTTGGGCAATTATATTTAGAATGATTCCACATCTGAGAGAGCCAGTTTGGAATAGTGGTTAAGCATGAGGCTAGAAATCAGAAAACCCATCAGTTTCATTCTTGCAGTTTCGCTCTTGAAAGAAACCAGCTGGATAACTTTGGGCCACTCACTGTCTCTCAGCCCTCGGAAGCAGGCAGTGACAAATTATTTCTGAAAATCTTTGCAAAAAAACTATAGGATAAGCCCAAGCAGTCACCAAGTGCTAATACTGACTCAAAGGCAATCCCTCTCCAAAATGCATAATTAACATTCAGTTTTCTGCATTTCTCTATAAGTTATGTTGTAATGTTCCTTTAAAAAAAAAAATTCCCAGAATGATTTCTTGGTTAAAAAAAAGATCAGGTGAGATATATATTTATATAAAGTAAATACATTGGGAAAAAATAGGTACATAAATAGATTTCCAATTTTGTGCTAAATGTATAGTGATATTAAAATATTTATGTTTTCAAAGAAGACAGAACCAATGCTCATTTCAAAAACATTATAGACAATTATGCATCATGTTGAACCTTATGCACCTAGCTAAAGCAAGGGCTTGCTACTCTCATAAAACCAATGGAAACAGAAAAAATTCTGTGAATCCTTTCTGTGGGGTCCTTGGTGCTCTTTGAGATTGATGGTTGTCTCGTAGATTACCAAACTAAGTAACACTGCCAGTGTGTTAGCTGATGTTACCTAGTTTGGCAAAGAAATGTCTGTAAGAAAACCACTAAATTCAGAGAGCCCCAAGGACCCCACAGTTCAACCCTGAGCTACAAATATTCTCTTCTATCAGTAATCCTTTCAGTGTAGAATTTGGTTTTGTCTGTTCATCATTCTCCCCAAGCATTTAAATGCAGATGCTACTGCAATAATGTTCTTCAGTTCATTCGATTTAGGAAATAGGTGGACGCTTGTCTGATATGAAATCAAAAAGTTTTCATTTTAAAAGCTACATTATGCAATGCTGAAAAATGAAGAATACAATGTATTTGTCCATTCCTATGCATTAAGGGAGCTTTGCAGAAGTCTTCAAATACATAATCATTTTTGCCTGACTTTGTCATGTTTTTATTCTCTTCTGCTCAAAAAAAATATAATTTACCCAATGTAGACTTCATCCCAAAGCTCACTTGTTTTATTGATCTGTTCCCTCAAACAATTTTAATATTTTATTTGACCAATCTAACTTTTTCCCTCTCACAAAAACATTTCAAATGTAATAGCTTCCAGACTTACTCTGTGTTTCAGATATTTGTTGGCCATTAAATTTAGGCCTACATTTTGACTAATAATGTTTAGTACTGGAGAACAGCCATGAACCAGAGTCATAAATTAAGAAAGTCAAAAACAAGAGTTGGGATTTGTTGCTTTTTGCTTCAGTGTAATGGATATTTGTATCCATCTTCATTGTAATGGATATTTGAAAATAATGTTGGCTTACTCTCCATCTTCATTTTAGTGTACCAGTGTTGTTGAATCAGTCAATTTATTTAATGATGCTCAATTTTACTTCATAATTTTTCTCCTGTCTCTTTTTTGATGCCAAGATAGTTTGGAATGGGGAGGTCTATAAAAGTCCATCATCATCATCATCATCATCATCATCATCAAAGAGTGCCTTTGAATGGTATTGACTGCCACTGAACAGGCACCAAGGTGGTGATGTCAAGAGATTTTTTAGTTCACAAACGATAATCTCTGGACACTTTTTATCGTTAGCCCATTTTAAAAATTAAGCATAGTTTGGAGACATGCCAAATTATCCTTATGTCTAATAGTGGAAGGGAAAGTACTATAAACACAGACTCAGAGCTGTCTCACGAAGCAGGTATTAACAGAATTTGTTATCTGATAAACTGACTTCTGGTCAAAGTGTCACTTCTGATTGAACAATATCATTGTGAATTCATAGAATTTTTGCAAAAAATACTGAACATGCATTTCATGGTGCAAATTACATAGATGTTCTGCAGGCACCTTTGTAGAGCACCTTTGTAAGGATAACCAGTTTAACATAATGGTTCTGAATTGGGACAACTCCAAAATAATTTATATATTATCAAACATTACATTTCTGTTTAGAGGAGTCCCATTTATTTAAATGTGATACTTAGAATTGCACCTGAATAGCATTTTGGTAGAACATCCACCAGGAGATCTGAAACCTATAAGCAGGTTAGACTGGAAAGTCAAACCATGTGCACCTCACAGGATTCTTGTTGTGGAGAAAATAGAAGGAAGAAGTATTAGGTATTATTACTGACTAGAATTAGGTATAAAAATAAGAAAGGTGGGATAAAAAAATATTTTTTAAAAAAGTATTACATGGCTAAAGACAACCATTCCCTAAATTATATCAAGTCCAATCATTGGTCCATCTAAAACAGGGATGTCAAACTTATGACCTGTGGGCCAGATGTGTCACATGCTGGCCCCACTCCACCCAGTTTAGTAAAGGAGGGAAACGTCTCAATACATCACGTGATAACGCTGTGATGACACGAGTTTGACACCCCTGATCTAGATCAGTGTTTCCCAATCTAAGGCCGTGTCACACTGCACCAACGGATGCAAAGAGAAAGTAAAACGGACAAAAAAGCTTTCCATCCGTTCGAAAATGCAAATGTACTCGCGGCCTCCGGTTGGCTTCCTCTCTATCCGTCCGAGCACTCCGTTTACTGACGTTTCATCCGCTCCCAAAAGTTTTGGGCTGCCTAAAACTTTTCGTGAAAATGTATCCAATTTCATTCCGCTTCTGCATCCGCTTACGCATCCACTACACCATCCGTTACGCACCGTTACGCATACGGCTATATCCTCTAGGCGTGCGCTGCCCAATCACGCAACTCGCAATCCGCTCCCGGACGCAGGGAGGAAGCAAAATGGACGCAGAACGGAATCAGAACAGATGCAGAACGTGGCATGCAGAACGAAACAAAGCGTTTTAAAACAGAAAAAAAAACGTTTGCAGAGGGGATCTATCTCGGATATGAAGAGTCTACAGGATCCCTAAGAGCGATGCCTAGAGGATGCCTAGAAGATGCAAAGGGACACCTATACTTGCCTATAAAAAAGGGGAAGCCAACTAGCCTGCATCTCCACTTGCAGACCAGCAGGACCAGCTGTGCAGACCTCTGCAGGCCTTCATCAGATCTTCCTCTTCCACAGCATCCAGTCAGTCCACCGTGGATTGCGACAAAATCCTTTTCTGCAGCCAACATCCTTCTGCGCAACAACTGCCGAAACCATTTCTACAGTCTCTGTAGCAAGTACTACGGGAAGAAAAGGAGCACCCAAAAAAAGTATCTGCGTCAAAAGATGCGTTTAGCCAGAAGAGCACAGTACGTTTTTACGACAAGCTGCAGGTGGAGGGCTCAGGAGCTGAAGACCCCTCGGGCATTTCCCAGAACTTATGAATATGCCTCCAGCCATGTTTGATGAACTTGTGCAGCGCCTTGAACACCCAGGTTACAAAGACAAACAACCAAAAACTGTCCCGACCAGCCTGGAACCTGGGCTCAAGGCTGACACTCACTTTGAGCCACCTGCCTCAGGGCCACCTACCAGGAGCATGCACAACGGCTGGAGAGGTGCCGCCCAGCACCATCACTTTGTTGTCAGAGATAAGTGGTGAGGCCATCATAGAAGAAATACAAGAAGGGAAGCTCCTCCAGTACCCCTTCCACTGAAGAAGGATGGAAGAAATGCTTGCAGAAGCAGTACGTGTCAGGAAGTGGAACTTCCCCACACCGTTGGAGCCATCGATGGGAAAAAGCACGTGGCTTGCAAAGCTCCAGTCAACTCAGGCTCCACTTATGTCAACTCCAAGGGCTTCTCAGCAATCATCCTCTTCGCCCTTATGGTCGATGCTGATACATTCATGTACATCGATGCTTCAGGCAACGGCTCATCTTCAGAATGCCCAGTATAACATGCCAGTCACCTCAAGAGGGCTGGAAAAGCAACCCTATGGTGGCTTTCCCAGATCCAGAACCCGCTGCCCAACGACACCCAAGATGATGCCCTACTTCATCGTGGGGATGACGCCTTCTTCCCAACAACCTACCTCTATGAAGCCCTACACCTCCCAAATACCTCACCCGTTGCAAGAGGGAATCTTTAACTGCAGGCCTGTTCCAGGCAAGACGGAGCTGACGCGTGTGCGAGAACGCCTTTGGCATCCTGGGACCACCGGTTCCAAGGTCTTATAGCCAAACATGCCAGCAATCGCCAGAGACCATTGAGGTAGGATCGTGGAGGCTTGCTTGCATCCTGCACAAAATTCATGCGCCACCGCTACCGCGTCTTGCAGAACAGGTTTTGGAGCCTCCGCCAAGGCGAAATGGGGACATGGAAGCCTGGGGCGAATGGAGCAAAGGCGAAACCTTATAGACCACTTGAGGTTTGCAAGGGCCCAAACAGAGCCTCACATAGGCCGAAGAAAGCAAGCGCAACAAACCTCCTGAGACACTGGTGCCAACTCCCCAGCTGAGCGTGGTATGCAAGACAGAGATGAGGTAGATGCTTAAAAGGATGACTTTCTTCAGCCTGTTTCATCACACGGATGAGATTGGCGCCATGTATGTTTGCGTTGCGCCTACAATGAACAGGGCATTTAATAAAGAGTTGTGTTTGTGTTCAAATGTGTGGATCAATGCTTACATGTTATTGATAATGAATTGTCCATAGCAGGCCAATTGGAGTGTGGGACCATCCAGTCCCACTAGCTTGCACTGGAGTTTATCTATCCCATCCCACAGGTATCCCCTTCCCATCCCACAGCCTATCTTAACCCATCCCACAGTATCCCTCCCATCCCATACTTAATCTTAACCCATCCCACAGGTATCCCTTCCCATCCCAACAGCTATCTAACCATCCACAGCTATCTCTTAACCCATCCCACAGGTATTTCCTCCCATCCCACAGTATCCCTGCCGCCCATCCACAGCTATCAGTAACCCATCCCACAAGCATGCAAAAGTTAAACCATTTCTAAAGTTTCCACCCAGACTTTATAGAAAAAAATAAATGCAAGCAAGTGTTGAACAAAGATAAACTTTATTAATAACAAACTGTAAAAGCAATGACCCAAGTCAAGTGTCCAAATAAAGCTCCACAAAATAGCCAGCAGCCAGCTCTGCCACTTCCTCTGGTCACTCAGCAGGTGTGTGCCAGTCCTAAGTTTATGTTAGGCGTGCAGGTGCTGTGGAGGGGTGCTGCTGCAGTGCGGTCTGAGTGTTGCTGGAGTGCCTGGGGCCCGAGAGGACAACAGGGACGGTGTGTTGAGAAGTCTCGCGAAGCTGCTCAGCCCCACGATGCTGATAGGTCCTTCATCCATGCCATGGGGTGTCAAGCCCCAGTACTGAACAGTATGTACTGAGGCCGGGCTTGCTGTGGACGGAGGAAGGAGTAGGTGTACGTGGGGCTTGCCTGGTCTGCAGCGGGGTCAGGACTGCGTGGGGTGGCATCATTTTGCGTTGCTGGCATCGCTGTCGTGGTATGTAGCCCTGAGTGCTGCTGCCTGTATTGGAAGGCTGCTGTCTGTTGCTGCTGACCTCCGCGTAGCTGATAGCCCTGCGTAGGTGAGTGGGCTGGGAAAAGCCCTGTATGGAGGATATCCAACCCTGGCGGTGAGGGCAGACCTGGACACTGGTGGGAGGTTGTTAAGCAGCGTTGATTGATCTTCTCCTCACCACCTGTACTTGGAATGACCACCATCTCCTGAGGTACTGGTTGACGTAATTGAGAAGGCTTGCAGGTTGGAGGAGGAGGATTCGATGGGACCAGCTGAGAGCGAGACTATGCTGGTGTGGATGGTGCTCCCTGATCGCCACCAGGACATTGTGCTGTGCCCCTCCTGCTTCTGGCTCTCTGCCTTACTGTGGAGGTGGAGGATGTGGGTGGATGCAGGCTTCGGCAGTGGTGACTCAATTCTCCTCTCTCCCACCGCACCAGGAGTCCTCATCACTCCTCCACCACACTTTCCACACCTGCCCGGGGCGGTTCTCCGCCGTTGGCACGCTCCACATAAAACCTGGCTGGAGACAGGACTGACCTCTCGGCTTGGAAGCAGGACTGGTTGGAGCAGGCTGCCAGGACAAGTAGAGGTAGACAGTAGGCCTCCTTGCGTGCTCCTCGGTGGCGGGACCTCACCCTTCCAGGAAGCTGCACATTGGCCAGTACATAGTTGTCTGTCCGTCAGGCTTAACCGCGGCCTGGCAGATTTTTTGAGTGCAGATTCCGCTACCCAGGTGTGCCATGTGCTTCCACAGCCGGAGCGAGCACAATCAGTGTGTAGCCCAGACTCTCCGCCCTCTCTCTCCAAGCAAGCCTGCGCTTCCGCTTGGATTGTCCCTGTTACAGCCGGTTGTCAGGCTTTCCTAACAGCTTCCTAACAAGGCTTCCTGCCAGAGCTTCCTGCCAGCCGTGGCTGCCAGCCTTCCTGCCAGCCTTTGGTGCCAGCCAGCCTTCCTGCAAGCCTTTCCTGCCAGCCAGCCAACCCCACAACCATGGGAAAGAAGCGCAAGCTCAGGAACCTGCCGCCATCCCTGCCAAAGACGGACAGGGCCAACCCTCCCGCCCCCTGCGCCCTGACTCATCTTCTCTGTGCTGGCTTCTGCTGCTTGGGCTCGGCTAATTCAATGTGCTGGCTTACTGCTCTAGCTGCTCCTGCAGTGTGCTTCTTGCTGCCATACTCTGCTGAAGCTGGCTCCTGTCCTGCTAGTCCTGCTCATTCTGCTCGTTCTGCTCGTTCCTGCCTGCTTGTGCTCCTGGTCCCTGCTCGTGCTCCTGGTCCTGCTCGTGCTGCTGCTTTGCTGTTTGTTGCTACCTGGTCTTTGCTGACCCTCTGCTGCTGCCTTACTCTGCTGCTGCTATACCTGGTCTTGCACTGCTGCTGCTGCTGCTGAATCCTGCTGTTGCTGCTTTGATTGTGCATCCTGCTGATGCTTGCATTATGATCCTCTGGTGGTGATGCTGCTGCTGGCTGCTGCTGCTGTTGGTGTGGAGGAGCAGCCCCTACCACCTGCGGACCCCTCTGATGAGGGCCCATTCTGCTCCTGGCAAAAGGAGGAAGCAGGCCGTATGCAGGTGGGAGAGGAGGCAATACTGCATCGAGAGGAACATGAGGATGAGGTGCTAGGACTGTCCGTCAGCTTAACCGCGGCCTTGGCCAGATTTTTAGGGTACAGCTTCCCGTACCAGTGTGGCATGTGCTTCACCAGCCGAGGATGCACATCAGGTGTGTAGCCCAGACTCCTCCGCCCTCTCCTCTCCAAGCAGCCTGCTTTCCGCTTGGTAGTCCCTGTACAGCCGATGTCCCTACCGCCCACAGATAGTCGTTCTCCCTCAGCCACTCCAGCACCTCATCCTTCATGTTCCTCCTCGATGCCAGAATTCTGCCTCCTCTTCCCATCCCTGTGCATACGCCTCTTCCTCCCTTTGCCAGGGACCAAGATGGGCCCTCATCAGAGGGCTCCCAGGGTGGTAGGGGCTGCTCCTCCACACCAACAGCAGAGCAGCAGCAGCAGCATCATCACCAGCAAGATCATAATTCAGCATCAGGCAGGATCACAATCAGCAGCAACAGCAGGATCAGCAGCAGCAGCCAGCAGGCAGCAAGACCAGGATCAGCCATGCAGCAAAGCCAGCAGCAGCAGGCGTCAGGCAAGCACCAGGAGCCACAAAACAGCAGCAGCAGCACGGCAGCAGGACCAGGAAGCACGAGCAGCGACCCAGGTAGCATAAAGCAGGACCAGGAACGAAGCAGAACGAGCAGAACGAGGCAGCGACCAGCAGGACCAGGAGCCAAGCTTTCAGCAGAGTATGCAGGCCAGAAGCACCACTTGCCAGGAGCAGACTAGACAGAAGCCTCCAGCCAATTGAATAGCGAGCCCAAGCAGGCAGAAAGCCCCAGCAGAAGAATGAGTCAGGGCCAGGGGCGGGACGGGGGCCCTGTCCCTCTTGCCAGGGATGGCGGCAGTTCCTGAGGCTTGCGCTTCTTCCCATGGTTGTTGGCTTGCTGCGCTAGGCAGGAAGCTTGCAGGAAGGCTGCGCAGGCACCAAGGCTGGCAGGCAAGGCTGGCAACCACGGCTGGCAGGAAGCCTGGCAGGAAGCCTGTTAGGAAGCCTGGCAAGAAGGCTGGCAGGAAGGCAGGCACAAGGCTGGCAGGACAGACTGGCTTGGCAGGGAGGCTGGAAGGCAGGCTGCCAGCAAGGCATGGAAAGGGAGGGTGGAAGGCAGGCTGGAAAGGCGAGCTGCCAGCAAGGCTGGAAGGGAGGGATGCCCAGGAGGCTGAGAGCAGGCTGGCAGGGAGGCTGGCAGCAAGGCTGGCAGAAAGGCTGGAAGGCAGACATGCAGGCAAGGACGATGTATGAAGCAGCAGGTCTTTCCTCCAAGTGCTGGCCACGTGCGAGCTGCGTCCCTTTATATCCGAGGTGCTTGCGCAATGCATAACCCCCCGCATTCGCAATTAACTCCAGGCATCCGCTTCTGCTTCCGCTGTGCATCCACTAAGGCTTCCGCTCTGCATACCGCTTTAATCCGCCTGTGCATCCGTTCTCGCGTCCGTTTTTTCCGTTCCGCATCCGCTTTGCTGAGACCCCCCCGAAGCCCTGCATCCGCTCCCATGCGCTCCCATCTGCTAGGCTACCGTTTCGCATCCGCTTTGCATCTGTTCTGCGTCCTCCCCGCGTCCGTGTTATCCAATTCAATTATACAAATTTTCGCCCCTTTTGAGAGCGGAAACAACGGATGCAACATTTTTCTCTTCCGTTGTGTCCTTTGGGCATCCATTGGGCAGTGTGACAGGGCCTTTAGTAGTTTTAAGATTATGGACTTCAACTTCCAAAATACTCCAGAAACATCCTGACAGGGGAATTCTGGGATTTTAAAATTGCGAAGGTTAAGGAACACTGATCTAAATTAATATTGATTTCACAACACCTAACAATGGCTCTGCAAGACTCCAGATAGGAATAATTCCCAACCCTACTCAGAGTTGTAGGCGAACCACGGGCTGGTTATTAAGGTATGGCAATCTTTCTTTACTCCATATAATTGTATGGTAGATCACAGAGAAGTATGGCAGTGGAATTTTCCAAGTCAGTATTTTCAAAATCCCAAAGCTAAAGTACTTGTTTGAACAGATTTTTATCATGTAAGTTCAGAGCTTTGCCAAACTGAGAATACATGTGTAGACGGAAAAGGTTGTACATTTTTTTCACCAGCTACTAAAATATAACTTGTCAAGCAATGCCAGTATGTTACTGAGCCATGTCTTATCAAATATTGGAAATGTTTATGATGATGGAATGAAAGATCAATCCAAACTGAACCTCTTGACTACACTCAAATCACATTTTTCATATCACCAACAATTCACCTTCCCTTTTCCCCATCTGCTCCTCTCTTCTTATTCTAGTGAGTTTGTATTCACTGTATTATTTGAAATCTATATTAAATGAATAATGCCCACATTGAGATAAAATATGTATCTAGTGAGAGCAGCTTACACTTATCTGGATAATTTCAGGATGATGACGGAAATAACATATAAAGGAATTTAAGACTTGATTTAAATATAAAACTGGGTGACATTTGCATTTATGGACAAAAATTCTAAGTGAGTAATGGTACAATTAATGACAGGTGAAATCTCATATTTCTTACAATTCATACCTGTTATTTGAATATCAGATATCAACAGGATACAAGTGACTGACAAACTATCCAAATTTATTAGCAGGATTGTTTCAAAATGTTACAAGGAAGCAACATTTATCCACAATTCTGTATTGCCTAGTATTTTGTAATGGGTGGAGCAGGACTTTTCCCAGCATTGCTCCATGACTAATGAAAGTGCCTTAGATGTGGTTTAAATAATAGCTTTTGGGGAATTTAATAAAGCAGCATTCTGCAAAAATAGCCAAGTTTAAGCCACTATGAAGAGACTAGCTAATTAAAGCAATGATAAATCCCCAATATTATTTCTTTCTGCAATTAGGCTGGGATCAGATTAACAATGTTTTAGTCTAATATCCAATTTTGATGTTAAACTGTCCACTTAGAGAAGAGGTGGGGAACTACAGCTCCTTTATGACTTGTGGATTTCAACACTCAGAATTCCCCAAAAAGACCACAGGTCATAAAAGGGCCTTAAAAAGGGCCTTGACTTAGAAAATCAAGCTGAAGAGCCCCATGTTATTTTGTGCTTAGGAAAAGCAGAACTCCTATTCATTGGGGTTATTTGCACAGGAAAAATATCATTTAGAGATATACTCATCAATGCTGTGTGGTGCTCATACACCCCTTTGTCTATTTAAATGTTCTTATAAGTACACATCCCCAGATTTGGAGATACATGAAGCATGGGAACACTCAACCCTGCCATCACATAGGTTATTCTGACTCATTATTGTCCTCTAGGGCAAATAAAGTTTGAAATAATAGAACAGAGCGCTTTTGTATAATTTTATATACACAAAACCCTTTTTTAAATTAAAACAGTCAAACAGCAATGAATTAGTAATAGCTCAGGATAATGAAGACTTAACTATTAAAATGACAAATTGCAAATACTACATAGGTTTCCATATATCTCAAACAAAGCATGCATTTATTGTAATGTGTTACAGAATCAGCAGACCAATTTAGATGATTTTTAAAATAACCACTTTCTTTTTTAAAAGCTTCTTTATATTGGTAGCATGCAGTTATTTCTTAAGATATATGTGTATATTTAGAGCTTTGGCTTATACTGCTTTTGTATTAGAGTACTAGAGGAAAAAAATGTTTAAAGGTAATTTAAAAGCTGACCAAAACTCATTTATCTGAGCCTTAAATTCACTTCACCTAAATTCATAACTGAAGCACATGCATGCCTGAGCTTCTAATATAATCCAAGAGAATGAATGAATGCAGCAAAAATGTTATCACAGGTATCAGCTCTTCTAAAAATCAAGAATGCAAGAGTAATCCAGATTTTTACCTCCTTCCCTCAAAACAAAACAAAAATTGATATGAAATTTATGTCAGTATGGGATTTAATCTCAGTGCTGCTGCGGATTCCTTGTCATTAGATGGTTAAAGCCTTCAAGAGGAATCATATGTTGTGATCATTATTATTGCTGAATTTAGATTAATCAATATAAACCTACAAGTTTTTGTATTCAGGAGTATAGGAATAGTTTTTCTTTGGTTTGCAACAGTCTGGAATTTATTTCGGCAAAGTGGAATGGAATGAGATGCTAAAAATATATTTTCAGAACTTCTTTGGCTGCTTTTTAAAAAAACCCACCACCTTTGATACAAATCCAGCTGATATGGGTCATGGCACAACATACACTTTTGGGTGTGAGCATAAAAATACATACCAAATTAGGTCATGTAAGTGAATGAACTTTAACTGATCTCTGCTGCTTCTGTCTATTAAAAAAAAAAAGCCTTTGGCAGACCCAGAATCAACAGTTGGTCACTAGGATGTGATTTACACACTTTCCTGCTTTCCTCCCTTATGACCACAAAACCAGATATTTAATTTTTTTATAATTTCCAGTGCCAGATTAAAGGGTTTTTTTTTTTTAGAAAAATCATGTTCGATTCCTGCACAAAGTAAATTGTGTATCCCTAACAAAAAACATAAAACATGTCTTCCAATTCCATCCTATAATATACAGGATTTTAATAAATCTGACTATCTCATCCCTCACAATGATTCTATCATCACTGGTAATAATTCACTTTATTATATAAAAAAAAACCTGGAGTCAAGAAGGAAATTAAATCCTTTATCATTGTCTATTATGTATGTATGTACGGTATATATGTATGTATGTACAGTATATATGTATAACATATCTATGGATACCCACCACTGATAAACAAAATAATTTGTTTCAAACACATAATAGTGTCCATATTGTGTAGTATTGACAATAAGGTACAGATATATTAATAATACATAAATAACATATATGTTACTGTTTTAATATTAAGACATTTGGATGACAATATTGAAATTTATTCTTAACCTGAGTTCAGAAAAATACCATGATAAACAATAACAACTACTGCTGAGTAATCAAGGAAACCCAGGATGGATAGACCACCATTATCTCTGTCCTGCTATAGGTAATTTACAACAATGAGTACTGTGCCTAGTTTGAAACCTGACTGGAGAGGTTCCAGATAATTTGCTGTCTCCAGAGCCTCTGAAATTGTGCAGAAATATGACAATTAGAAAATAAATAAATTGCACCTTGGCTATCTTCTCAACAATTTCCCCCAGAAAATGTATATGACACAGATGAATCATAAACTAGCTCTTTGTTGGGTTGGACATTAAGGAAAGAAGCCAATAGCCATCAGCCAAATGTGGTGTGTGTGTATGTGGGGGGAGGGGGGGAGAAACAATGGATGGAAGGGTAAGCATGCCGGAGGTGCGAGACTGGAATTTCTGAGAAGTGATGGGGAGGCCTAGACTCAAGAGAGGCTAGTTTGTGGTGTTTAACATCTTCAAGGCTAATCATCCAGCTGTCCTGGGAATGGCTTGCATGAAGGAGGAGCAATGCACCTGGATCATAGACATTCCCAAAACATTCCTGGTCATTATTGAATTCTGGTTGCCTGGCTACTGTGAGTAGGCTCTGGGGTCAGTTTCATTTTGTTTGTTCACACATGTTTTGCTTCAGACCTTGCCTGATTTTCACTGTAAACAGTTCTTTCCTGGTAAAACTACCTTTTCTCTGAATCTATGGAGTCAAGCGTTGTCTTTCCTAGGGATTGATCAGAGGCAGCCCTGACAACAACATTGTAATGGTGTGTGGGAAAGACCTTGGGAAAATGGGCCAAGAAGCACTACCTCAAAAGCGATCAGATAAGAGACAGCATAGCCTGCAGCTGCATAGTGACTGAAGCAAGAAGTTCATAAGGGACCTTCCCTACTTGTTGTAAAGGAGAAGGCAGGAGAATTGCACTTTCAGATTTCTAAGTTTCTGTCAATGCAGCTTTACAATAAAATAAACTTAGTTGGTCATGTTTCCTGTCTGGTCTACCTAGTAAGTTTGACAAGCACAGTGACCAAGAAACTGCAGCCATAAATGCAAGTGGAGAAAGGTCTTGTCTCAACTTTTTGGATTGAAAGCCAGAAAAAATATGAGAGGTTACAGTGGAATTCCACATTTCTGCTTTGAGATGCCTGTGTAAGCAGGAGCCCCTAGCTAAATGTGGAAGTTCTTCATATTAGCATTCCCTCAAGATATTCTTGGAAGTCCTAAGCTTTGCTCTGTGTGAGAGAAAGAGCCTGAGAGAATCTCAAAATGCAGGGAAAGCACATAATCTGCTAAACCAGAATGTAACTTTTGGTTTTGTCTTAAGCCATTGTTTGAATCTGCCCATTACAGTTGGTAAGTAATGCTTTATAGTTTAGTAAAATATATGATCCCAGCTTGCCAGGAATTGCTTCTGTTAAATTCATTCTACATCCTACCCAAAAGGAATATGATTGGAAATCTAAAGAAGTGTCTTAGTGAGCCTATTCTCCAACTGGAAGCCAGCACTGATAGCTACAAATTCCTTTCTCCCATATTATAAGGATTTTTAAAAATAGAATATTTGGGGAGAACGTGTGTTAACTTTTGCAGCTTCATTGTTGGCACCTGAATCTCTCAATTGTGTGGCGAAATCCAAACAGAATTCACTCTGCTTTGAAGGAATCTCATGTTATTTTGTATTGGATTTTGCTGAAACTGATTGATACTATTAGTCACTAGATCCCAAATACAACAGTGTTTCTCAACCTAGGCAAGTTAAGATGTGTGGACGAGCTGGCTGAGAAATTCTGGGAGTTGAAATCTACCCATCTTAAACTGCCAAGGTTGAGAAATACCAAATAATACAGAAAGTAATATGTGTAGAACAAAAAAAAAAGGGGGGGGGAGGGGAATGAGGGGAAATTTTCCAAGAAAAAAAGAACTTTTTAACAAAACAATATATTAGGAGTTTTTTTTCCCCCTGCACTGTTGTACTTGGTATTTCCAATGTGTGACATGAAGAATTGGGTATTAGCGACAAAAGACATAAAATAGTGACTCTTTTCCCCCAGCTAGATATAAATCTTTTAAAAGTAAAAGTGTTTCAATTCTAAAGCAGGAAGCCATATGCAAGAATGTAAATGAATTATTTCTAGGTTTAAAAAAGTAAGATGCAGGAATTTTATGTAAAATAAACTTCCAGTCAGCAATGTTTATTTGAAAAGTGTGAACATGTGGTCTTTCTCTCTTTTACCCTGAAAGCTTATGCAAACATTTTGGCAAGTGTCATTTGCTTAATGTGGCTTGTAGAAGCTTGCTCTTATTCTCTAGTGTAGATACATTAAAGACCATGCTATATCTTAGCATTTCCATTGCTAGAAAAGAAATTTGTTTGTAAACACTGAGCTGTACCGGGTTATTTTATTGTGCAGAGGAATGTTATGCTCTGATTTCAGTTGGTTATGAGAACAGTCTTTCTAAATCTGTTGTGCTCAAGCCTTCTGTGAATATTTAGCAAAGTCAATTAGAAATGTTTATGACTCTCTTTTCAGTTGTTTTGTTTGAGGGTGGTGTTGGAAGAGATGTTCATCTGAGTTCAGTTCCAAGTGGGGAGAAAGACACTGGAAACATAGAGGCTATTTGGAAAGCTGGTTTAATGGTGGACAGGACCACATGATTTTGAGGACTTGGGCAATTGAGCACATGGGTGAGAGAGGGAGAAAGATTTATACCCTCTCTTGGGCTTTAACTTGCTTCCTGTTCTTGTGACAAGGGCATGTATTCTGACTGGTTGTCAGACTCCCATGGGGCCATGCAAGGGTAACTTTGTAGGTTGTCTGGAGTCCCAGGCTTAGTTGAATCTTGCTGGGTGATGATGTAATGAAGAGGATTGTATTCTGAAAGGATGTTGGGCAATTCTTATTATGGTTTAATGGCTTTGTCCTCATTTGGATCTTGAGTGAGGGCTAATCCTATCATCCTGGAGGTGAAGGTCTTTTGTTTTGTAGATAAGCTGCCCCAGCCTTTTATCTTGTGGATAGATTGGCACCAAAATATCTATTGGGAGGGTAGGCTGAGGCTATGAGTTTATGTCTTTAGAAACATGTTTCTCCTTTAGGGAAAAATATAATATTCTGCCTTTTTATAGGAGAAGGGTGGGTGCTAACTTTCTACAGTGGTGATAGCCAGTGTTTTATGGAGCTGTTGTAGTAAGATTTAACCATGTAAACCAGTTATAGAGAATAGATGGTTCTCCAAATGTTGAACCATGGTTCTCCCAAATGTTGAACCATAATTCCAAGCAACCTAACCAATCTAGGAACAGTAGGAATTCAATAATATTTGGAAGGCTACAGGTAAATCCATCCTAACCCGCCTATTCAGGTAAGTGGTATATAGTTATCAATGGTATATGCTCAGTGTTATTACTTATGATTGCTTTCTCATAACATAATCAAGGAGCTTCTATTAATGAAATCACAACTTGATCAGGAGTGGGACAAGAATGTATGTTGGCCTCCTTGTTGTTTAAACTATATATTATCTTGGGGCCACAATGCTGCAACTAAATTAGAGCACCAACCCAAAATTAGGCATATTGCCACTGTGTTACATGCAGACAAGGTAAGATTTCTGCACAAGCATCAACTGAGCTAAAATGAGCCCCAAGTACCCCACATAGACAGATACAGATAATCAGAGTTGGAAGGGACCTTGTAGGTCTTCTAATCCAACCCCCTGCCCAAGCGGGAGACCCTACACCATTTCTGACAAATGGCAGTCCAATCTTTTCTTGATGGTCTCAAGTGATGGTGCTCCCACAACTTCTGAGGGCAAGCTGTTCCATTGGTTGATTGTTCTGGACTGGTCAGAAAGTTTCTCCTTATTATTCAGGTTAAATCTTTCCTTGTTCAGTTTTCCATCGCATTATTTCCTTGTACTGACTTACAGGAGCTTTAAGAAAATAGCTTCGGACGCCCTTCCTCCCCTGCTGGCAGCTCCTCAAAATATTGAAGACTGCTATCATGTCTCCCCTGCGCTCCTTCTATTCAGCAGGACTAGCCAAGCCAGTTCCTGCAAACCGTTCGTTGTATGTTTTTTCGGCCTCAGTCCCTAAATCATCCTTGGTTGCTCTTCTTGCACTTTTTCTAGAGACTCAACATCTTTTTTATAATGTGGTGACCAAAACTTGGATGCAGTACTCTAGGTGTGGTCTTACTTAAAGGCTTATAGAGTGGTAATAGTACTTCCCTTGATCTTGATGTTATCCCGCTCTGTTTAATACAACTTAGGATTGCAATTAGCTTTTTTGGCTGTGTGCAATGCTGGCTCATATTAGGCTGGTTGTCCTCATTCAGGCTCCAAGATCCCTCTCAAGTTACTGCTAATTGAGCCTGGTTTCACCCAGTTTATATGTGCTACCTTTGTTTATTTCTTGCCTAAGTGTAGAGGACTTTACTTTTTCTTACAAATGAATTTCATTTGTTAAATACAAGCCCAGTGTTCGTCTGGTCCAAGATCCATCTGAATTCTTAAGCCTATCTTCCTTTGGGTGTTTGGCTATTCCTGCCAGCTTAGTATTCATCTGCCAAATTTTGGTAAGTTCCGCGTCTCTATTACCTCATCTAAGTTGTTAATGAACGATATTGAAGAGTACTGGCCTAGGATGTTGGACTTTGCTGGCAGGCCCACTGCTTACTTCCCTCCATGTTAGACTTGATTCATTAAGTACTACTCATTGAGACGGTTTGCCAGCTATGTGTGAATCCATCTATGGATTTTTTCTAGCTTACTAAGAAAGTAGGTTGTGGTCTACTTTATCGAATGCCTTGCTGAAATCTAAATATATTATGTCCACAGTATTTTGCTGGTCTGACAATTATTATTTTGAGGAAACACTTAAAATCAACTATTCAATCAACTAAAAACCATAATTTTTGCAAAATGCTTTAGTCTTTGGCAACTAAACTGACAAAATATAGAACAAGGGCCCAACTCATTATCTCCCATTTAATAAAATTTCCAGGCAGCTCCAATTTATTTTGCTGACATAAAGTTCTTATTATAACTGTAAAAGCCTCTCTTTCTGAACATGGCCAAATTTTGTCACACTGTCTGCAAAACTGGAATACTCTTATTGCATCAATCAAGTAATCATAAACTGTTTTATTTTCTTCCATCTGCTGGTGATTGTTGCATTCTAGTTAGTAACCATAATAAAGATATGCATGTATGCACTTTCTCATAGAAAAAGGGGAGAGAGAAGAAACACGTTAAAAATTTGTGTACACCCCCCACAAGCAAAGTATTTGTGGATTATTAAAAATAAACTTTGAAACTACCTACAATCCACAGATATTCATTCACTGAAGGAGAAGTTTTCATATAACCGCCTACCCCCATCCCCAGGTCCCCAAATCAGCCAGAAAAAAATGGAATTTATTGGAATTCCATTATTTATTTGGAATTTATTATTTGATGTTCACTCCAGATTTGGCATAGTAATCATTATTTAGGCAGAACTGAGCAAATTTTTAAATCTGGATCTACACCAGGATTCTCCAAAGTGATCAATATGAATCCTCAAGGATGGATGGGGCTATCAAGGGATTGATCTTATTGTGGTTAGCCAGATGTTTAGTTTAGATCTGGCAATTTTATCTACCTATCGGGTCCTTCCCAAGGATCTGGGACGGGCAGAAGTTGTTTTTTAAGGGTGTTAAAGGTATCACTGAAGGACATAAGCTATTCCAAGTAAAACTCCCTTCTGCAATTGGCTAATAGTGATTTTGTAATTTTGATTGATGGTGTTATTATTATTCATAGAGCTATTAGGTGAAGTAATCCAGCCACAGTTACCCTGTGGTAAGGTGGGCAGCCATTAAATTTAATAAATAAGATAAAGTAAAATATAAAATAAAATAGTACTTACAAAATTATTTTCATATAATAAATATTTAGGGTGGTACTGAATAATCTGAAACTTCATGAAGTTTGTAATAAAATTGAATTGTAATAAATTGAATTTTAAAAAATCAAGTAACAAAAAGTTAGTGCATCCATAAAAATACTAAACCATAATGGTTACTTCATGTTCTTCACAAAATCCTGAACAAACAAACATACATTTCATGTATGGCATATACATGAAATAAACATAAATGAGATAACAGGAAGTGCTTCCTGAAACCCAAGCATAAGAATAAACTCAGAACCAGGTTCCCTTCTATTGGAACTCATGCTGCAGTAAGTGTTGAGTGCTGAGCTGATTTATTTCTACATCATTGGGCAGAGTATTTGGAATGATAGCAAAATTGACCTTTTTCTTGAAATTAACCTTTTTCTTTCTCTTTGACATAATTTTTTTTTCTGTTTCCATTTCTTGCCTCCTGGTTCCTTGGAAATTGAATAGGTACAAATGTAGCTCTCTCTCATAGAAATGAGATTTTTATACTTTGGTGATGCAGCGTTTGACTTTTTTTTCTCTTCTATGTTATTTTGCCTCCCAGATATTCAGTTTTAACATCTGCAGTTATCATCATCATCATCATCATCATCATCATCATCATCATCATTGTTATCCCTTTATGTAAAACAAAGGTATATTTTAAAAATATTATCTGTGAATAAACATATAATTACTGACATAATTTCCTTTTTTTTAAATTGCAGAGATTTCTCCCACTTTCTTGTCATAAAAGTTTCCATGGAGAAAGAAGAAAAAAAAGTAAATTATCAATTTAAATGATTAAAAATGAATCAAATTGAGTTCAACAATGCTTTAAACTATTTATTTAAATACTTAATATAAATTATTAAAGATGAGTCAAACTGAGTTCAAAAACTCATTTAAAATATTCCCAAAAATCTTAACTAGCCCTTTCAGTTTTCCTTAAACCAATCCACAAATGAACTGGGCAGATGGCCTACAAATTTTTTTCTTCTGAGGCTGAAGAAATTTGAATCCCACATTTTCTACAGCAAGTAATTGTTGCTGACATACTGTTCCCTTTCCATACCATTTTCTTTTTGTGGAATATTCTTCCAAAATCCCAGCCAAATGTTTCCAATCCAGCCCCCTCTCCCCCCATAAAATATGTTTGCTTTTTCAACAGTAAACATTTTAATCCAAAAAAGTTTGGTTGTTATAAATTATCCCAGAACTCTGTAAGGATAGGATTAGACTGGAAATCTGAATAATGATAATAATTTATTTAGCAGCAAACCATCATATTTGCCTCTGGACAGCATTGAAAACAACTGGAGCTGACAGTGTCAGGCCTATATAAACTAAATTCAGGATGTTTCATTGCTGATTGATCCCACTGTGTGCTTTTAGTTATGCAACTAAGTAAACCTAAAAATGGACAAGACTGCAAATGTGTTCAGAGCCATTTGAACACGTGTCCTGATATCGCATGATGAGCTGGAAAATACTTTTCAGGCTCCATAGTGCTGTATTTTGTTTAGCATAATATTCAGCTTGAAGAAAAGGACTATCACATAGCTCATTTGGATTGCAGCAATAAAATGTTATCACTGCTTTAGCTATTTTATTAAAACAAATTAACATGACTGCAAACATGTATTAACTAAACCTAGTCGCTTTCCTGTGTAATTTTCCTAGCTTTTTTATTGCAATTTCTCTTGTGAGACTGTGTTTAATAGATACAACATGTTGATGGCTTTTACTTTGTTTTACTTCTCTTTGTTAATATTTTTTTTACATTTTGGCTGCCTGAGTTATAGTTAGAGGTGATCATGGCAATATGGTATGTATATGCACTGAATATTTTGAATCTGTAAATCAGCACTTTAGGTCCTTATTGTGCTTACACTATTGTTGTAATAGGTTCTTTTCTACAATTGAGATCAAGTGAGGTAGTAATACCACTCTATAAAGCCTTAGTAAGACCATACCTAGAGTACCGCATCCAGTTTTGGTTACCATGTTATAAAAAAGATGTTGAGACTCTAGAAAAAGTACAGAGAAGAGCAGCCAGGATGATTAGGGGACTGGAGACTAAAACATATGAAGAATGGCAACAGGAACTCGGCATGGCTAGTCTGCTGAATAGAAGGACCAGAGGAGATGTTGTGTATGGAACTTGGTAGGCTCCAAGTGCCTTTATCTGATTGGCCGAGAAGGCCGTTCTCGGATTGGCTATAAGGGAACCAATCCGATTGGCCCACCTGATGGCGGGAACATTCAAAGTACTGTCATTGGCCACAAGCCGCGAGCAAGCCGCTATAAGAAGGGCTGCCGCGGCTTGGGCTGTTGTTCCATTACCATTGCCTTACTTGTTAAAATAAAAGAGTAGTTGTTGGAACCCGGTCTCGCGCAACTTATTTCCAAACGGAACACTGGCGATGAAGGTGGGATCGTTGTAGAAGAGCGAGACCGAAGCACACGGCAATTAGAACAGAGCAAAAGAGATGGCCGGTAACAACGCGCCAATTAGCTATGGAACATTGTTTTTACTATACTATAAGCTTACTATTTTTTTCTCTTTTTTATTATTTTAAAATGTGCTGTGTAGAATGCACCAAGCAGAATCAGTATGGAAATTATATTATTTTAAGTGTTAAATCTAGGGGAAAGATAAAAAGTTGTCATACTTCAACCAGTGATTACAGAGAAATTTT